>JABUQX010092051.1:7500-24766 GCA_015478945.1 Trachelipus rathkii | reverse complement strand
GATGGGCCGGACATGTCGCGAAAACACAAAAGCCCCAAGCACTGGATACAAAAGGGCGGATCGTGGGCACAGGGGATCTGCGACGCGCTTTGTTTTTTCTTTGAAATTGGTGTAATAAAAAAGAACGTCAGTGAAAGACAGAAAAACCTTGTTGGACCCAGGAAAAGAACCGTCTCCTTATTACTACTGCCTCCACATCACATCAAACTTAGGCATAATGAAAGCAGTTATACAAAACAAAAGCTCTCTCTAAGGAAGGGGAATGTTTCAAATACCTAAGGGACAATATTTACGAGAAACTAACTTATCCATATTGCAAAAATTTAAAGAGGATAGTTATTTGTCAGTCCCGGGTCCTGATATTCTCGCAAACTAATGAAAAGACCCCACAGTTTGGTGAAACACGAAAATGGATGTTTAAAGAAAAAATGTTGCATCAGCCAAGATCTGTGTTGCCGATGGCTGCTTCTCTATTTCAAGGAAGTACAGTGTAGTAGGTCCTGGAAACAATTTTATGTAAAAGCACACAACCACTTTCAAGAGGACAATCTTCGAAGGATTATTGCTACAAAAACTTTTGAAGAGAGGTGAACGACTGGCTGTGGTTTGATGAAAGCCCTTAAGCTGCACTTTTCTTCGATTCTTATTTGCGACTACTTTCTCAGAAAATCTAGGAGCTGTTTAGCAAAAGAGGAGAACAAGGGCGATGCGCTCCATCAAGAATGGTGAAAGAAATGCGAGAGGAGGGGTACCATGTGCGGTCACTGGACATTACGGAATACTAGTATAGCACTGAGCGGCTATACTGCATGGGTGGTTTTGCTTCCGAGGACCACTTGCACTAGTACCAGTTACCGGAATGATGAACAGTAAAATGTACTCCCTCGATAGTGCTCATAGAGAGAGAGAGTCACAGAGCTGCCGCACACGTCAGAAAGAAAGAATAAAAAAAGAAAATCAGAGCGCGCTAATGACTACTGTCTCATAACGCCTCCATGTACAAGAATAACTTGTAGCGCGTGCAGTGATATCCCTGAGTTAAAAGTAAGTAAAGGCTCGATCTTTAACATTTGCGCCACCTGCCCTTATTAATCTTGTAGTTCATTCATATTTGGTTTTACACATATTTTTTCGCCACCTTATATACCTATTTACTTTCAAATTTAAATAAATGTGTTTCAATTTTAAAACACTTATTAATTAACCATTATTTGATAAATATTATCAGGTTTTTCCTTTCATGACTTTCATTGCGTTTTGTGGAAATAATCGAAACGACATCGCCGAGGTTCCACCGTCAAGCATCCGCACGACAACTCACGGACTGATCGAGACGCCTCGTCAATATAATAGAGAACACTCGTAAACTCGTATACGACGCGGAGTGTCACGTTAATGCATCCAATTAACCACACGCCTACAGCATACCCTATCTGCACGCGGCGAAGAATTCATGAATATTAAATACTCTCACACACACACCTATTTTATTGTGCGAGAGAGCGTGAGTCTCACACACGCATACATACTCTGAATGCTCTCAATATATGGAAACACACCCATTTATCTATTTTTCCAACATTCATGCTGATTGCACAGTGTTCAAGTTCTGGATTATCGGAAATCGGGAGACTTTATAAATTTTCAAGAAAAATTCTGAGACTGTGCTGTAGTTTTGGTAAGCCTTTGGCCTTTAGCCACTGGAGGATATATATATATTTATACTATATATTTATACTATATATCTAACTTATTATACTATATATATGATTAATATATATTTATATATATATTTATATTTTTTATATATATATTATAATTAATAATCAATATAGCTATATATATATATATATTATAATTATATATAGTCAGTAGTTAATTAACATCAGTAAAGTCCATATATATTATATATAGGGTATATATAATCAATATATATATAATAATCAACATATATATGATAGATATATATATATATGATAATAATATATATATATATATATATATATATATACTTACTATATTTATATAATAATTATATATTATATTATAATATAATCTTTTATGGATTATATATTATATATAGTCCAAAGGGGGGAAGGAAGAAAGTTGATGATGATTTAATTTTTAGTCCTCCAAAAATAAAAAAAAGAATTTATTCCATATACTATAAAATATGGGTTTTTCTATCCAAACAAATGTTGAAATTATGATTATATCAAGTCATTTTAATATGGATATAATGGAGGTGTTGCTCGCGAGTTAATTTGAAACTTATGTGTAAAAAAGTTTTGGGTGTTGTTTTAAGAAATCGAAAATTAATTTGTATAGTTGATTAGACCTCGTTTTTGGAATTCGGAAGAATTTCCACTCTCTGCAAATATATATTTTTGGTAAATCAAATACTTAATTCTCCAACTTTTAGTTGATCAATAGTATATTTTTTTTTAGCATATTTAAGTTTTATTTTTTATTTCACTAACTCAAAAAAAAATGAATAAGTTAACAGGTTGTATGAGTTTGATTCGATTTGCTTTTATCGTGCGTATTATCATGTCATAATTTTTACTTTTCTATTTGAATGAGTGTTTACAATTTTTTCCTTTCATTTATTTGTGCACATATATTTATAATTGTAGGTTAATTTTTCTTAAAATAATATTATTTGTTGGATTAGGAACAGAAAGTCTTTTGCCACGAAATGTAGAGAGCACAAATTAAGATTTTAATAAATTCTATTTTATGCTTTTTCAAAGAAGATTACGAAGCAAAAAAAAACCATAGAAAGCACAAAAAAATCACAAAAAAAAAGCGTAAAAAAAATCATAAAAAAAATAAAATATTAAAAAAAGAAATGAAAAAATATAAACCATAGATTATATATATCATATAAATTATATATATAAAAATATATATATTATATATATATATATAATAATAAATTAATAAATAATATATATATAATAATATATAATAATTATAAAATATAATTTATCATATATATATAATAATGATATATATATATATATATATATTATAATAATTATATATTATGTATAAATTATATATATATATATAGTATATTTGCTTTATCTTGAAACTGAAAAATGTGAAATGACAATATTCGTTATTTTAATCACAAAAACACGTTGTTGAAGTGTTAAATTTTTCAGGATAATATATGTAATAAATTAATATATAGTTTTAGTATATAGATTTATTATTTTATTTATTATAATATATATAATATATACATATCATATATAATATATATATATATATATATATAATATATATATATATATATATATATATATAGGACATTCGGTAGGATATATTTATTTTTGTAAATATGTTTTAATAATTAATTTGGTCGACGGGGAGGTATAAAGAATGGGAAAGAGGATAAAAATTTGATTATTTTTTTATTTTTTATATATGACTTATAACATTGAACCATTACAAAAACTCTCAGGCGTCTAATAATTTTTTATATGTATTATTAAATTCGAAACAAAAATTCTAGAAAAGTTATTTGGCCAGAGATGCATGTTCTTCTTTTTATTTATATTATTTTCCAGCAAGCATAATGAAGTATTATAAATATAAAAAAAAAAATTAACATATTAAGTGAGTAGGTATATGATTCTATGACATTTAAAAAGGTTTATGTTTGAGAAAAAAACATTATTTATAAATCATTTAAACTTTTATTTTATTGGCAATACTTCATTTGTTAATTAAGCTTATTCTTGCGTCCGAGTCACGAGGTTTGAAGCGACTGGCAACTTTTATCTTATGCTTATTGATTAAAAAAAAAAACTTCTAAAGTCGGAAAATATTTTCTTGTTTTTTTAAATAATAAAATACCAGATATTCGGTGAAAGATCTACTGAATAGCCATATATATATAGTATATATTATATAACATCTAATTTAGTTATAGATAGTGGATTTAATGAAGAAAGTGTGAAAATAGATTATATATATATATAGATATATATATGATTATAGTATATATATTTAAATATACATAATAAATATAATAATATATATTATAGAATAATATTTATAAATAATAATATTACTAAATTAAATAGTATATAATACTATATACTATTAAAATAATCTAACATTGATAGCAGTTTCAAATTACAAAAAAATAATAAGTACTTTGTATTACTTTGTAATCTTAAAACAATATTACATTTTAGAATAATTGTAATAATTAATAAAATAATGTGAATAATAATTTTAGATAACATATAGTTACTATGATTTATTGTATCTTGCAGTTTTTCTTAAAACCCCATATAATAATATGTACTAATTAATATATGTATACTTGTACTGGCTACTGACCTGTTTGTTTAACTTGGGTACTTTAACTTGTGTTGCTTAATGGAAAAAGCGTTACTGCAATAGTACTTAATTTGGTCATTTTACTAAATCTTGCAAATTAATTTTTCTTAATGTTAATAATTTATCATATTTTACGACTACTTTATTGATATTTATTTTTAATATAAATGATAATTTTCTAAAAATATAAATTTAACCATGTTTTACTAGAAAGAATATGTCATATTTATATATGATTATATAATTATCTTATATTATAAAATTATATATATATATTTATATATAGTATAATAATAACTATATATAATAATATATACTATATATATCACTAATATTATAAATATATAATATATAATATATATATTAAATTAAATAATATATATATAATAATATAATTAAATTAAATATACTATATATAAATATATATATAATATACCGTATAATATAATTATATTTATAATAATTATTATATACTATATATATATATATATATATTTATAATATTTATATAATCTAAAATAATTAAATATATATAATAATTAATAATAATTATAGATAAAATATTATATATAGATAATATAATAATATAATTTTGAAACATGCTACTTCCAAAAAAATATTATATATATAAAAAATAGATGTATATGATTGAATAGAATCTAAAAAATAAAACATAAAAAACTGATAACAAAAGAAAAAAATAAAAAATAATAAAAAAATGAAGCTTTCATTACTCACAATCAATCATATTCATTAAAATTAATATATATTATAATAATATTATTAATATAAAATAAATATTTAACTATACACATATATATAATTATATATATATTATAATATATATATATATATAGTATATATATATATGATTTATATAAGTATGTATATAAAATATATATATATGTTAAGTATTATATTATATTAGTATTACTATATTAATATATAATACTATATTAATATATAATATATATATATTAATATATAGTATATATATTAATATATATAATTATTATATATATATATAATATTAATTATATATATATAAATATATTATAATAATATTATATATATATATAATATATATGTATTTATATATATTATATAGTATATTATATATTATATATATTTATTATTTTACCGTATATATATATACTATATATAGTATTATATATAATATATATATATATATATTAATATATATATATAATATATTAATATATATATATATTAATATTTATCAATATATATATATATATATATATATTAATATATATTATATTATATATATCATTACATCTATCTCCTAATCATACTATAATCATCTATACATCACATCATATCTAACCACCTTTTTACTTTTTTCCCAAGACTTGGGATATATATATAGTATACTATATATGTAAGGTGTTATATATATATATATATATATATATTACGCGCGTTCTATATATATATACTATATACTAATATACGTTACGTACGTATATATATTTCACTACTATATATACTAGTATATATATAAATATTTTTCTACTTATATACTATAATATATATATATATATACTAATACGTAGTATCCCTTTCAAATGCTTCTATACTAAGATAAATACTCATGAAAAGATATATTATATAATATATTAATATTAAGAAGTTATATTAGTGTAAGTAATTAAGAATATATATTTAGACACAGTGATCTTGAAATAATTAAGGAGAATATAAAAAGATAAAATCGAGCCCAATAAGCCTATTACCTCTCTATACACTCATTTTTAACCTTATAATAATAATATATTAGTGGGTACAACTCTCAGCCGCACAAGAAATCCTATACACCCAAGAAGGTGAGTTTTATCATATACTATAGGTGATAGACTCACCTATAGCTCGACGGACCTATACACTCTACTATATATTGAGCATATGTGTAGGTGTTCATTACCTCATTGGCCCAGAGTGTTATTATATACTATATATCAGTTAGAAAAAAACGCTTATTTCTGCAGCGATGAACTATTAAAATGCGTGTGTGCCCAATCATACACGCCTCAACAAAGACGCCTCTACGATACTTTACGTGAATCCTTCAAACTTCAGAAAGCCCGATGTTCAAAGTTTTAAAGGTGCACTCTTATCCCGTCCCAATTACCACACAAGCAACCTGTACAGGATACGCCACACCTAAAATACACGTACCCATACCTATCATGCAAACGTGGTATATTATATATATAACCTAAGTATAATAACTCATACATTTCTATAATACGTATGGATTACTTACTACCAGACCATTTACTAATATATTCATTATTATTATGCTATGTAATACTCATAAGCTTACCACCTTGTTTACTTATCTATATTATCGTATATATATTAAATTTAGGTTTATATATATCTATTATATACCCTAATAAGGCCACTATAGTATTATTACAATTTACTATACCAACACACTATTATACGATATAACCACTATTAATTACATATTCTCACCTTATATAAAGCTCTCAATAATCATCGTATAATATTATTACTATATATATATATATATATACGGTGTATACTTATATATACATCACATTTATCATATACTTGATTATTATTACCATCATACTCTTATTATAATATATATTTATATATAGATAATTGGATATATATATATCCTAATATAAATCCATAAATCCTATAAATAATAATACATTAACTATTCTTATATTTATTAATATTTATCTACTCATTTATCCTTTTTATACCATATAATTACAATAAAACTACTCATTTATTAATAAGAATATTATTATTCTATCATTTGATCACACCATTCTATCGTTTTATCAATTTTCATTTACTCTATAACTATAATCTTACTATTAAACACTAGCCTCTCTCCATATAATGATATGTGATTATATATACATTATATACTATATATATATTATACTATTGGTATATAGTATAGAAAGAGAAATATTAAATACATATCTGTTTATATATAGTGTATATAATAACTTTATGAATAATTATATATATATACCTTACTTTTATATTTCCCATCAGACCTATACTAATTATAGTTATACTATTAATTATATATAAACTATTATATATATTAGCCTATATTATATATATTATATTAAACTACATAATATATATATATGATGTATATATATGAGTTAAATATATCAATATAGTTTGTATATATATAAATTACTCATTATACCATCACGCATAAGATAACTATATACATAGCGCATTATACTCATAAAGACTATTTAGTCTCTACTTTACTATCCTCCACCGAAAATATAGATATATATATATAGTAGTAATATTTATTTAAATTATATATATTATTATTATTACTAATACCCTCATAAGATTATATATACTATATGGCTGTGCGCGTTGTTGCTGTGTGTGTGTCCTGTGTTCGTGTGTCCGTGCTCAAGTTCTCAATAATACGTAACAGGTTATGCCTTGTCGTTTAATGGCTTCACCTATACTACAATTCAACTCAACTGTTAATAATTTTATGATGGGGATTCCACTGGAAAAAAAAAAAAAAAAAGCTATTTGTAAGCGTAAAATCTCTTCCAGTAACAGTATCACACAACCATCCTTCATTGGTCTATTTATACTTCGGCAATTGTCCTGACTGTTATTGCTTCTACCAATGCGAGGTGGGTAATTGTCTCCTCCATTTTATCCTTATAGTTCTTTTAAGTCAATCTAAAATCAGCTCAATGAATATCTTGTACCATAATTCACTTTTGGAAGATCGTATTGGTTAAATAAAAAAGTTCTAAAAGAGTATATTAGAAAGTTTATTTAGTTAATAAATAAATGGAGAAACGTGAGATGAATGACTGACATTGAACATGATACATGATATAGAAAATCAAACGAATGCTTTCGCTTAAGTATAGTAGTGAAGAGTGTTTTCATTCCCTCTATACTTGATAGTATTTATATCGTACTATATAGTATATATAGTATATATAGTACTAGTTATATATATATTATATTACTCACGTTTTTTCCTCAATATCTAGGCTACCATAACTTCATATCATACCATACTATATATATATATTCGAGAAAGAGGACTGCCCCTATATCATACTCGTAATAACTATACCATATTAAGTCCTTACTTATCATTTAATCTTCTACACCTTATCTTATAATTAATTTATTACGATATATTATCTAGCTTTTTCTAAATAATAGAACCCCATTACCTATTTATATATATATATAATATTACACTAACTATATACTTATACCTTTTCTAAATAAGAGCTTTAATATTATCATATATATTCTCAATATATTCGCATTATAGTCTAACTGAAAATACTCTACTATCTATGCTTTTACTCATCAGATTCACTATATCTTCAATACTCAAATAAACCATATTATATAGCAATATATTATGATATATTATAGATATATATATATATATATATATTATTATAATATATATATATAATATATATTAATATAGTATATAATATATATATAATATAGTAATATATATATAATATTAATTAATATCATTATATATATATATAATATTATAAGTAATTTATCTATATTTAATTATTATTATATATTTATATAAATTATATATAAATATTAATATAAATTAATTAATATATATATATATTATATAATATAGATAGGATAGATGAATAGATGAAGATATATTGTTGAGGGTTTAGAATATAACAGAGTGTGTTCCCCCCCCCCGCCCCCCCATGGCACATTGGCCTTTGTCACCACGTAATATGATCCCGACAATGTACGCCGTATGTTAAAATGTCATCAAATTCATCTCTGATTCCAGGACCGCATTTTTATTTTTGCCTCAGAATTCGTAAGAACGATAGTGGCTCCGACTCCGACTCTCGACTCACGATACTCCGATCCTTCCGACTCGACTCCGACCTGCACGAGCCGCTCGACGCGACCACTCCGACTTGTTCACGTTCAGCGCTGCGGTTCGGCAGCCTTGGAGTCTTTTGCTAGAAGACCAACTATGTTTAAAAGGCGAGAGAAGTGTTCGATAATGTGAGCGTTTTTTGATCTTATTTGGTATTTAATAAAGACCAACATGTCTACAACACATTGGTGAGATTATGGGAAGATATTTATTTTTTAATATATTCATTTTTTTCATTTTATATATGTTAATATTTACAAAGAGCTACATGCTGCGTGGGATGGAGAGACGATAGTCGGTAATCGTGTTGGACGGATACGGAATGGGATAACTTAAGGAGCCGTTGGGTAGGGGGGCTGTGAAGAGGATTCAAGTGGTTTCTTTCTATATAAAGTATAAATAGGTTAAATTAGGTATAGTAGTTAGGTTTATATATATATAATAATTATATATATATATAGTTCCGTATATAATATATATCATGATAATTATATATATATATAGGTATAGGATATATGATATATATATATAATATATAGAGATATAATTAATATATGGCATTTAGAGATGTTAAAGATATTTTGTGTATTAATTATTTTTTGAGTTCTACTTTTGAAGGGTGACAGGGCACACACAGACTGTTTATTATTATATTTTTATTTTCTGATATGTAATTATCCATACTTTATAATATATAAAATGATCTCAAATACAAACATAAGTAAAATTGTTTTTTTAACTTAAAGTTCCAATAATAAAATCCTATCGAGAGAATTTAAAGTAATTGTAAGGTGTTTAATGCTTCATAAATGGTGAGAAAACACAATAACCATTACAAACAAAAGAAAGTTTTTAAGTATGACTGGGAGAATATTAAAATTAAAAAGGGGTTATAAATCACCATAGATATGTAGAATTTAATTATTATTTACGTTAGCGTTGCCAGTTTGCGGACGACGAAAAAAAGAAAATATCTTCGATTTACTAGTTGGTTTTTTATTAAATCATAGTTGGTATACACTTATTGGATTCAGTGTCACTTTTAGGTGTAGTAATTGGCAGTATATTAATTATTACTTCATAAAATCATTCAATGTTAATTTTAAACCATCAAGTAACAACAAGCACACAACACGCGAACACAACAACAGAGTAATTAGGTAATCATTGACAACAACAACAACAACAACAAACAACAACAAAAACAACAACAACAACAACAACACAACAACAACAACAAACAAAGGAAAAGAAACTCAAACTCCATTAAAAAAGAGTAGAGAACATAAATATAATATTGTGTATTAATTAGGCCACAGTCTCTTTTAACACTCATTTAGCACATTAAAATTAGGTTTCTGGGTATCAGCTTAACTGAATTGAATTAAATCACTTCATTTGTGAGAAAAATTTATCCCTTTTACAATCTGGTGAACCAACTACCTGCGAATCCCTCAAGAGGCTAACAAGATTAAGTACTTAGAGCTCACCTGTGCACCCTGTTTCGCAACACCCCGTGCCGATAAACACGAAAAAAGAAAAAGCTGCTGCCGCCCATTAAAAAAATTAAATCAAAGACTCGACCCTAATAAAAAAATAGAAACACACTAACTCTCTCTCACTCTCTCCGTAAAAAGTACTTAGAAACTCATTTAGTGTGTAACTTAACAGCAGATTGAAGAAAGAAAAAATAAAAAAGGAAAGTTAAATAAAATAGGCGCGAGGTTGTAACAACGTACAGCGAAACAGGTGACAGGCTGATGAATTAGATTGCTCAGAAAGGAGAGACAAGTGTCTGCTTCACGAATTAGCTATAAATCAGATGAAGAACAAAAGTTTATAGATGATACTTTTTAGCATTACAAGATATTACATTTGCTGTCACATGTTACACACCCCTAAGATTGTTAAGTGTTGTTTTTAAAAGCAGGTATGAGGCGTATCCTATACGTGGGGTCCTTTTGTATATATTCACTTCTTCCCTTCTAGCTTTGTGACTTCTTCTACGCTGTGCTGTGTTTATCTTCTTCTCCGTCAAAGTGCTAGTTGTTGTTGTTTTGTTGTGTTAGGTATGTTGTGTGTTGTATTATCAAATCCTGTGCTTGTTGTGATTAGATTTAGATTACGATAATGTTTATGCGTGTTGCTTTTTGTTGTTTATTGGTGTTGTGGTTTGCTTGTTGCTCGTTCTCTTTCTATAGATTGATTAGTCTAGTGATGATGTTGCTTTTGGTGTTGTTATGAGTATAATATATATAAGTGTTTGTTTTGTATATTTACTCGAGGTAGTTTGCTTTTTCTTGACGTGGATATAGTGCAACAGGTCCTGTTTATCATATTAGGCTTTCTATTAATTAAGGCAATCATTAGGCTACGCTAATGCTTTCTTCTTCTAGTTCATCTTCTCTATCATCCTTCCTCCCTTATTGTTTCTTCTGAGTCTTTCCTTGTCGTTCTCAAATATTTGATTGTGTTTACGAACTCTAACTAAATATACTCTTCTTTCTTCTTCTCTGCTTATCTAATATAAATTTCACAATCGATAGAAATTGTTATATATTTGATATCTCTATTTGTGTATATATATAGTGTTATATATTATGTTATAGTATAATTATTTAAAATTTAGTGATTAGATTTTGAAATATATGGTGAATTTATATTATTTATTTTTAAAGCTATATTTTAATTATTTGCCCCTAAAGTTAACTTACTTCTTGAATATATTGTTTTTAATTCTCATTTTATTTCAATAATATTTTTATTTTACTATATAATTTTACTTTAATAGTGATATCTTTTTAATTTTATTTTATTTTATTTGTTTTTGTTTTTATTTTTTCTGTTTTAATTTTAAATATTATTGATTATTCATAGCGTCTTCAGATTTCATAATTGTGTTAGTGGGAGTTGATGCTAGATATTATTTTTATGTAATTATTTATTTACAAAGGAAATATATTAAATTATATTACAATTTGGAACATGCGCACAACATCAACCTGTTGGAGCTCAGTGTGACGTCACTATCAGGAATTTATGAAAGGAACTACTTCTTCTCTCCTCTTTCAGTGATCCATCCCTCAGTTACTTACTGGAAAGCAAGGTGGGTTGTTGCTCTTACGCAACATCGACTTCATAATGAAAATACTAGCGTAGAAACGTTGAAAAACTAAAAATATTTTTGAGGCTTTAAACAAATTATTGGAAATCAGTCATGTTTAAATGCTATCGAAAGCCAATGAAAAAAATTAACATTTTATACCCCTAAAAGAAGCCTTTGTTAATAATAATAATAATAATAATAATAATAATAATAATAATAATAATAATAATAATAATAATAATAATAATAATAATAATAATAATAATAATAATAATAATTAATTGAATACTTTTAGTATTATAAAATGAAACTGCATCTGGTGATAATTTGGTCTTTATGCACCACAAAAATTTTTGCTTGGTTCGTCACTGGATCTCCAGGTAATATATATATATAATATATATATGATATATTATTAAGCTTAATGTTGATATTATTGATTATTAGTTATTATTAGTTGCTATATTGTTATTACATGGCATACATATTATTATTATATCTAAACTTATTAGTATAATTCTGATGATATACTTATTATTATTATTATTATTATTGTTATACATATATATACAGATTTTATAGCATTATAATTTTTATTATTATTATTATTATTATATATTATATTATTATTGATATTATTATTATACATATTATTACATATATTATTATTACATTATTATTATTATATTTATATTACATATTATTATTATTATTACATGTATTATTGTTATTAATATTACATATATATACATATATATACATATTATTATTATTATATATTATTATTATTATTATTATTATATATATATTATATATATATATTATATATACTATTATTATTATTACATTATTATTGGTTATTGTTGGAAGAAAGATATATATATGTATTATTATTATTATTATTATGCATATTAATATTATATATATTATATATATATATATATATATATATATATATATATATATATTAGTTATTATTATTATATATATATATATATATATATATATATATATATATATATAGGTATTATAAGCATAATGTCATGTATACCATTACAATGAAAAGATCTGAGCTCTTTGACTGTCTCTTATTTTGTAAACCGAATCCAAAGTATTTCATATATATTTTTATGTGGGCGTGTATAGTCACACACATATATTTCTTTCACATGAAATGTAAGCACATAACTACACGCACCTGCCTCTCCGTCCTTCCTGCTCTCTCCCATATATATAGCATATATATATTATTATTATTATTATTATTAAGATATATATATATATATATATATATATATTATATATTAGTATATATATATATATATATATATATTATATATATTTATATATATATATATATATATATATATATATATATTATTATTATTACATATATTATTACATATTATTATTGGCTATTATTATTATTATTATATTACATACATATGAAATCTTGATCTGGTCTCCAGACTGGAAAACGAAAGATGAAAATAAACGGTGAAAATGAGTTGTGTGGTGGGAAACTCTGATGAGTTACTTATGGTACAGAGCTATAGTAGATTTTGCATGTGTGAGTAACTAGAATGCTAATAGCTAAATTTAAGTTTGAAAAGGTCAAGGTATGTGTGGTTGTGATATATGGTCCATCTAAGGGTAATGTTGAAGAGAGTGCGATTTTTTTGGATAATCTGAGTGATGTTTTGGATGGGGTGAGTAGGAGCTTCAGATTGATTGTGCTGGGTGATCTAATGGTTGGATAGGTGATCAAAAAAGGAATGGTATGACAGATGTCTTTGGGTTGTCGGGAGTAAATGAGAATGGTGGAAGGTAGTTGATTTCTGTGAGGAGAGAGGTATGGGTATAAGTAATACTTTCTTTAAACACAAGAGTATTTATAAGTATACTAGAGTTGGTGTAGGTAGATATGGTATCAAAGTGCAAAGTATGATTGATTTTGTTTTGGTGAAGGAGAAGTTGAAGTATGTGTTGAATGTTAAATCAGTGAGGGGGTTAGGAATGGGATTATAGGAACAGTATGTTGTTTTATGTAAAATTAAGTTAGAGGGGGCTTGGATGGAGAGGAATTGATAAGGAAGAAAGTGGGTAGAATTAAGAGTGAGAAGTTAAATGAACAATCAATGAGGATAAGTGTTTAAGAACTCTTGCAAATAAATCAGTTGAATGTGAACAAATCTGGAAGCAAATGAAGGAAGCGGTTGTTAGTAGTGCATAAAAAGTATGTGGATGGCTAAAGTAGGAAGTAAAAGGTTAACAGTGAGTTGTGAAATGAAGAGTTGATGCAAGCAGTTAAAAGTAAAAAGGAAGCATGTTTTAATGTACTAAAAGCCAATGATGAGTTCTCAAAAGAAAGGTTTGAAATTATATAAGGAGGAAAAAAGGAATATTAAAACATACACACATAGGATAAAAAAAGAAGTAAATAAACGGTTTGGAAGGAGGATGAATTGGAACTTATAAGGGAATAGGAAACTCTTCTGGAAGGAAGCACGAAAGGTTAATAATGAGAATAAGGAGAATCTGCTTATAATGAATGGGGATGGTGCTTTCGTAACTGATGAAATGGATGTGAGTAGAGTGTGGAGGGAACACTTCGAAAATTTGCATAACACTGGCATTGGTGAAGAGGTGATAGGGAATGTGTGTAGGTTTGAGGGTGCAAGATGGAATAGCTATTTTGGGGATGAGGTCATTAGTAAGAAGGAGGTAATGGGTAGAGTGTTTAAAGAATGGTAAATCTGCAGCTATAGATAAAATTACCGGTGAAATGATCAAGAACGGAGACGAGATGGTGACTGAGTGGATTTGGAAGTTGTGTAATAAAGCGTTTATGGAGGGTATAGTTCCTAGGGATTGGAGGAGAGCAGTAATAGTACCCTTATATAAAGGTAAAAAGGATAACTGTAACTGTAGGAATTAGAGGGAAATTAGATTATTGAGTGTTATAGAGAAGATATATGCTAGCATTTTGGTCGAAAGAGTGTGTCGAGTGACTAAGGGACTGATTGGTTAAGAACAAAGTGCGTTTATAAGTGGTAGAGATATGTAACTAACTATAGTTTACATTGGAAACAGCAATGATTGAGAAGATGAGAGAGAAAAGAAGAATAAATTGTATTTATGTTTTGTGAATTTGCGACTGGCTTATTATAGGATTAATAGGGTAGCTCCATGGCAGGTGTTAGTGATATATGGTGTTGGTGGTAGGCTTCTGAATGGAATCAAAAGTATGTATGACGAAAGTGAAGCGTGTGTAAGAATAAATTTAGCTGAAAGTAATTGGTTTAATATTAATAGCGGAGTGAGGCAGGGATGTGTTATGTCCCCTTGGTTATTCAATTTGTATATGGATGGGGTTGGGAAAGAATTAGAGTTAGAGGTGGCAAGGGAAGGTGTTAAATTGATAGAGTATGGAAGAGAGCGGAGAGTTGCTTACCTATTATATGCGGATGATTTGGTTTTGTGTGGGAACTAGAGAATTTGATGGATTGTATGAGGGATTTGGTAGGGTGGCTAAAAGAAGGGGTTTGAAAGTAAGCGTAGATAAGAGTAAGGTTATGGTTGTAATTGAGAACAGTCCTTGGTGTAAAGTTATGTTGGATGATGAGCAACTGGATCAAGTGTCTGGGTTTAAATATTTACGATATATGCTGGATGAAAAGAGAAAGGATGATGCAGAGTGTAGTAATAAAGTTATGAATGGTAGGAAAGTGGCTGGCGCAATTAAATCCTTGGTGGATGTAAATAGACTAAGTCTTGAGTGCGCTGGGGTCTTACATGGGGGTATGTTGTCACCTGTGTTAATGTATAGTTGTGAAACAATGGTCTGGAATAAAAGGTATAGATCTAAAGTGCAATGTGTTCTGATGGACAATCTTAGGGGTGTGTTAGGTGTGAGAAAAATTGATAAAATGAGGACTGAACGCATTAGGGAGTTGTGTGATGTGAAGAAAGGAGTAAATGAGAGAATAAATGAAAGTTCATTGAGATGGTTTACTCATGTAGAAAGAATGAATGTTAGTTGGTTGGTTAAGCGGATATATAGTGGGGAATGTGCTGGGAATCGACCGACTTGGATACAGAAGAAAAAGTGGATTGAGTCAGTAAAAAAAGAATACTTTTAGTAGAGGAATATGAGTTTGGCAAAGGCGAGAAGAAAGGTGCATAATAGGAGTGTATGGTGGGGTTTTGTGAAGGAGGCATGATTGTGGCCCACCTGGACCAATTGATGAATCCTCATTGACGAGATGCCATAGTGAGGGTCCGTCGCAGTCCAGTGAAGCCTTAGGGTGGATTTTTCTGACTGCGACGAGTTCTTACTTAAGGGTATAAAGGGGGCGGTAAGAATGGGCTTTCCTTTCGACTTGCGTCATATTCTTCTACTACTTTTCTGTTTCCAGTGCATGTGACGCACCTTATCCCAAGTCTGGGGAAAGAAGGTGAGTGATGATGATATATATATATTTATATATATATATATATATATATATATATATATATATATATATATATATATATATATATATATATATATATATATATATATATATATATATATATATATATATATATATATAGTATATATATATATTATATATATATATATATATATATATATATATTATATAAAGTTATAGTTTGTTAGGGTAAATAATACTTTCATTCAGGTAAAACATTTACGATTTTCCTTTTCTTTATTTCCTTAATTATTTCTTTATTTATTTATTTATTCATTTTTTCTCATTTATTTTTTATTTACAAATTTTCACTAATTTTTTTATTTACGTATTTCTTTTTTCAAATATCATTTGCCAATTTTTTTTTAA
>JABUQX010092051.1:0-2500 GCA_015478945.1 Trachelipus rathkii | reverse complement strand
AGCGTTAATTCTATTTCCTTCATCCATACTAATCCCCTTTGCTATTAATGGCTCCTTTACTCCATCAACCCACCTCCATTTAGGCTTCCCCCTCCCCTGTTGCCTACCACTCGACTAAAACCTTCTTAGTCAATATTATCATTCATTCAAGCACTTACCATATCCATCTTAGCACCCCTTTGATTTGCTTCTTCCATCAGATATTACTCCTATCGGCATAATATCCTATCCTACATTTCTAATTCTATCTATTCTCTTTATTCCACAAATATCTCGTAAAACTTTCATTTCTAAAACCTCAAACTTCTTTTTTTTTTTCATTTAAGTTTTTTAAAATAATATACAGAACTGATTCAACATATATGTTTTCGAACGATTGCAAATCTGCCTTCCTGTTAAATTTCCATTTTACATTATTCCCTTTATGCTACGTAATACTTTTTCACCTCAGCAAACCTATGGCAATCTTTCTTTCAGCTTCAAAAGCCCCCAATATCCGTTCCTAAAGTATCTAAAAACCTTTCTCTGCATCGCATCTTACATGCAGCTCTATGATATGCAGCCAGATTGAAACATCTCATTGCGGTTTTGCCACTGAATTTCATCTCCCCAAACATGAATTAATTAATCCTTTTACAGCACACTTATTCAAAACTCAAAGCACAAATCACCAGTTTTCCTTGTATCGGCAATCAAACACAGGAAATTGTCGACAAAAAGTTAAGACGCTTATCTCCCTACTCTCATTAGATTCATTCAGCTTCTTCCCCAAATCTATCCATATCCTTAACAACACTATCTATAAAGATATAAAACAACAATGAGACATTAACACAACCTTGTCTCAAACCCACTCCTATTTTAAACCAACTCCCCTTCCTTCCTGTTGATACAAATAAACCTTCTTGCGATCTTCTCTTATACTTTTATTACCTTTAATAGCAAACTATTTATTCCATAACTTTCTAATTGACTCCACAACTTTCCTCTTTGCACTCTATCATATCCTTTTCCAAATTAAAAAAGCATGCAAAAACGTCTTCTTCTTTTCTAGAATTTCTCTGCCCAGCATTCTCATGGTAAATACCTGTATCCACACATTCCTCGACCATCCCTAAAAACCACATTGTTCCTCCCAACTGTTATCTTTAATACTTTTTAAACTTTTCTATAAAATTCGTCCATCATATTATGCCTACAAACACTCAATAAACTTATCCTCTATAATTAGAACCAAATCCTTTTTGTCCCCCCATACCTTATAAAGGGTACAAGACAGGGAATCTTGCCAATCTTTGTACCTTCGCACTTTCCCAGAACATGAATAAATCCTCATCAGCCACTCCAACCAACACGTTACCTCCTTTCAACAATTTCTACTTGCTATAGCATCTAACCAAGAAGATTTCCCTCCTTGACTCTCAAAGCATTCCCTATTCATCCTTGTAATATGCCTACATTTACATTCTAAACTCTCCACCGTATATTTTGCTATCTTCTCCTCCCATCTACTCTTCCAGCATTTAGTATGTTCCTTAAAATGTTCTCTCCATCTCTCCTCCACTTCTCTCATCCTGAACTACATTCCCATCAAAGCCTTTACTCCAATATACGTTCTCTCTGTTATCGAACCTTGTTAATCTCCTTCCAAAATGGCCTACTTTTCTCCTCATAATTAGCAACAACCTATCCAATCCACGATCGTCAAGCCCTTCTCTTTGCAGCTTTCACTTCATTTAAAAAATTTCATTCGACTATCATGTATCCTTCTCACGTTGCTTGGCTATAAAGTCAAACATTGTTTGCAAAACCTTCTTGTTCCTTTAAATAATAACATCTAATCTTCACTCCACCACTCGCTACCTTTTCTTACTCCTTCGGCCAATCTATTTCACACCACAAACTTCCCTTGTAGTCATATATATCGTTTCCTTAAAATTATTTCATTCCTCTTGAACTACTTCTCACTTCTTTCACTATATTCCCCCATTTTCTGCTAAAATTCTTTCTTATCTGTTGGAAATAGTCTCATTTTCAAATCTCAAAAACACTTGTAACTTCTAAAATGTGTTAAATTTCAATCTTTCTCACACCCCTCCTTTCACCTTTATCTTTGCTTCTACTAAATAGTGATCAGATATACCCCTGCTGCACCCCTTAAGACGTTCACATCCAACAACCTGTCTTTCTCCATTTGACTTACACAAACATAATCAAGCAGAGCACAAATACCTGTCACTCCGCTAACTCAGGTATATTTATGTATGTTCCTCTTATTAAACCATGTATTTCCTATTATCATCTCTTTCGTAGCACATAGTTCTAACAATTTTTCCCATTTTTGTTTTTGCCTTGTACTCCAAAAGGGCCTAATATTCCTTGAACTTGTACATCACCCACCCTTGCCTTTAAATCACCTAACAAGCATACTTTATCATTCCTATTTAAACTACCCAAACAATCGTTTAGTTCATCCCAAAACACCTCCCTTACTTCCTCA
>JABUQX010092050.1:42500-44306 GCA_015478945.1 Trachelipus rathkii | reverse complement strand
CCTTAAATGATATGTACAGTAGTTTTCGAATATATACTATATATATATATATATTATATAGAAGTTCTATATTATATATATATATATATATATATATTATATAATATATATATATATATATATAGTATTATATATATTATATTATATATATAATAGGGTTTTATAGGGCATTAAAATACACACCAAACAATAAACTCTCACCTTAATGCAGAGAACATGCGTTCCTGCTCGAACCAATTCGTCTGCAAGGTCAAGATAATAATCCAAAGTGTATTTTGTCTTACTTGGATCCGAAATATCGCCAGAATAAGATATAGCAGCTTCCACAACCCCACCTGATAATACATCACATAAGTGTAATAAGTTAACCTCTTTTACATTAACATAATCTCAATTACAATGTTAAAGATTCCATTAAAAATTAAAGGTAAATATAAGAGAATAATATAATAATAATAATAATAATAATAATAATAATAATAATAATAATAATAATATAATAATAATAATAATAATAATAATCGATAATAAAAATTAATAATAATAATAATAATAATAATAATAATAATAATAATAATAATAATAATAATAATAATAATAATAATAATAATAATAATAATAATAATAATAATAATAATAATAAATAATTACTTATAATTTACTTACCGGCCTTCCCAGCTGCTTCGATGCCGAGCATCAAGTTCGGCATGTAATTGAGGGAATCAAATACGCGGAAAATGTCCATTCCAGTTTGAACAGCTAACTCGCAAAATCTGGAAAATTAAAGAATATATAAGATGATGTGTGTGTAGGGGTGTGTTTGTGTGTACAGGTGTGTGTGTTTGTGTGTGCGTGTGTGTGTATGTACATGTAAATGTCAAAAGGCCTGCCAAATTACACCAGAGTTAGGGAAATAACCAGACCTTACCAGTGGAATACATGCCAGATTGAGCATAGCGATTAAGTCTGGGATCAGAGGGCTGGATAGAGAAAGCATAAGACTGAGTGAAAAGGCGTGTCAAGCAAGTCCTCTTCAGAAAATATATGAAAGGATAATTGGGAAATGAAGTCGGTTAAAATAACAGATTACTACTCTTGTCTTGACTCACAACTTCGACTATCCAATTTTCAACAAACAAAATCTTACATCGACTCAAAATTATTATTATTATTATTATTATTATTATTATTATTATTATTATTATTATTATTATTATTATTATTATTATTATTATTATTATTATTATTATATTATTATTTTCGGAAATAAAAATCTAACATTTTAAAACATTTAAGTATCATTCTTGAACAATATCAACTATTATCCCTTTAAAAATAATGCATGACTAATAATAATAATAATAATAATAATAATAATAATAATAATAATAATAATAATAATAATAATAATAATAATAATAAAAAATAATAATTTATTATTGGACTTATAAAGAAACTTACTTAAAAACAGTGTTATCAGGATAACTCGTGTAGCCCACACCGTTTGCCCCTCTTAAAAGCATCTGGAAGGGTATATTGGGTATTTTGGCTCTCATGCCCTGCAAACGTTCCCATGGGCATTCATGTAAAAATCGAAGAGCCACATCAAATGTAGCTCCACCCCAGTTCTCTAGCGAATATAGTTTATCGAAGTTATGTGCAACGAAGGGAGAAATCTGCAAGGGAAAATCAATTTTATATATATATATATATATATATATATATATATATATATATAAATATATATATATATATATATATATATATATATATTTATATATATATAATATTATATAATATATATAT
>JABUQX010092050.1:0-30000 GCA_015478945.1 Trachelipus rathkii | reverse complement strand
TTAATTTAATTAATTTAATATGTGAATGGTTTGGTATAGGTAAAGAAATAAGTTATTATTTTTGTTTTATTACTTTGTATATAACACTGGTAAACATTAAATTTCTTGGACGGGCGTTTCGCAATTGATTATTGATGTGCTGATTCCAAAATGTAATCGGTTTTTTGCATATCACATCGCATTTGTGATATATTGTGTGTAACACAGATTTGTAAATTTTATGATTTTTACCTTTTTCAAGAGGGTCTATCACAATTATTGGGATATATAATATATATATATATATATATAATAATATATATATAAATATATATATATATATATATATATATATATATATATATTATATATAATATATATATATATATTATATATATATATATATATATATATATATATATATATATATAATTTTATATATATATTAATATATATATAATATATATATCATATTGGATAATAGAAGGGAGAGAACAAATCGCAATGATATGATAAATGTCTTTGATAGATATATGTTAAACATATAATAAAACTATGAATAAAAGAGTAATATGGGACAACATTGAATGTAATAGAAGGAAATGGGTTTGTTAATTAAAACACACGCAGCGATGGTAGTAAACTTTCTCTTCATACGACGATCTACTGTGCATAGATTTCTGGAATATAACTCATTAACTCCAACAATGTCGGCCATTTCATATTGATGAATCCACTTGCCCTGGTACATTCCTCCATGAACTTTAGATCTTGATGAAGCGTTCATCCTGCTCATCACTAACATCTCTAGGTTATCCGGAAATTTTCTTAGGTGGGAATGTAAGTAGTGCAACTTTATACTCATTCTACATCCATGAGAATGAAAACTGTCTAGCAATTCCTGTACAATGTAGTGGTTCTCGGCTTTCCTGTTGCCCAGAAAATTTCTGTGCTACATCTGAAAAGCATTCCACGCTCTTGCCTTTAACACAGTCATTGTTGTAACAAAGTATTGTTGTAGCAAAGGGAGCATCACGGAGGAGTGTCCGTATTTGTGGGCCATCAAAAATATTCCAGCTTTTTTCTTCTCGTCACTCAAACCAGGAAACGTTGAGAATATATAGCGGAAGCATTCACCATCATGGTCCAGGGCCTTCACAAATGGTTTCCTCAAACCAAGTTTTATGTGTAGTAGAGGGTAAGATGATGTTTTTCTCTCTGAACAAGTGGTTCACGTACGATGTTCCTGTCACGTGGCGTCAAAGTTCCCTCGGTGGCCATTCCTTTTGGTCCAGTGAAATCCCTTTGCCGCCCGCTGTCCCAATAGCCAACAGAAAACAAGGGATATTTGGTGAATCCTGCTTGCTGACCGAGCAAAAAATGTTACCAATTTTGGAGGTCGACGAATATTTACCATCCATGTACCTGAATCTTTGGTAGCCTCTCTCAAAACGTCTTGATTTGGCATACTTCCTTCTCATCCGTACCGACGAGTATACTACTAGACCGAAGCATACTGTTGCCGTTGTGTAACAACACACACTTTAAAATGCTCTTGAAGTGTAAATAAACAGTCGCCACTCACCTGCATCGTATGCTGAGAGTACCATAGCGAGTAGTAGGCCTGCAAATCGTCACTGCAATACACAAGGTTACCATCTGACTGGAAAAGCCTCCGCAGCTCTGCTTCTCTGTTACAATAAAATGTTACTCTTGTGCCATGGTCCAGTAGTCATTTTTCATGCAACCTCGAAGCCAACAGCTCAGGACAAATTCGGCAAATACAACTCTCATACAAGATCGTTCAGTTCACCATGGGTGAACAATGACGGACCATCCGACTGTATTTCAGATGGATGATAGACATCATCCAGGTCATTGGCATCCATACATGTAGACGTACAAAAGTTACCACATGCTTCCCGAATATCGACCGCAGTAAACTTGCTGCTACTGTAGATAAATGCGGAAGGTAACGTCTATACAGCCTACGTAGTGCGCACATGAATTTTGTTCATTCCTAAGGAATATGCAAAAATAGGGATCCATGATTGCACAAAAACGGGATGTGATACAGCAAATCAGTATATATGGAATCAGCACCTCCGAATTACTATATATCTGCTACAAAAGTCCATCCAAGAAAAATTTCACCTTTTTTTTTGTTGACCAGTGTAAGTTTTCTTTGATTTTTTTTAATTTTGATGGCCGAACTTTGAAATAACTATTCGGTCGAAAGCGAAGTGATTATTCGGCCGAATATCGGTATTCGGCCGACATACTTTTAGCCGAAATTCGGTATTCCGTATTCGGCTTTTTCACTTATTCGGCACATCCCTTAATATATATATATATATATATATATATATATATATATATATATATATATAATATATATATATATATATATATATATATATATATATATATATATATTAATTATATATATATATATATATATATATTATATAAATACATTATATAGTACCGTATATATATAAATATATATATATATATATATTTATATATATATATAATATAATATATATAATATTTAATTATATATATATATATATATATATATAAATTATATATATATATAATATATTATTAATATATATATATATATATATATATCATCTTCATTCATCTACCTTTCTCCCAAAGAACTAGGGGTAAGGTGGCGTACATTCATCGGAAAAAGAAAAAAGGCAGTAGAAGAATATGACAAAAGTCGAAAAAAAGCCCAGCCTTCCGCCCCCTCCGTACCATTAATTAGTAAAAACTCGTCTCGCAGTCCGAAAAATCCACCCTAGAGCTTCACGGACCGCAACGGACCCTCACAATGGCATCTCGTTAAATGTAAGGGTTCATCCTGGCCCAGGTGGGCCACCACCATACCCCCTCGCAAAACCCTGCCATTCACTCCTATTATGCCCCTTTATTCTCGCCTCTGCCAAACTCCAACATTTCTCTCCTTCAAACATTCGTTTACTGACTCAATCCACTTTTTTCTCGGTCTCCCCAGCTGGTCGGTTCCCAACACACTCGCCACTATACATCTGCTTAACCAACAGACTATCTTCCATCCTTTCCACATGACCAAAACCATTTCAACATACTTTCATTTATTCTCTCATCCCTTTCTTCACACCACAAACTCTAATACATTCCATTCCTCTTTATCAATTCTTCTCATACCTAGCACGCCGCTAAGATTGTCCATCTGAATCCAATTGAACTTTTAGATCTATACTTCTATTCCAGACCATGTCTCACTACTATACAATAATACAGGTAACAACATGCCTTCATTTAAGACTCTAGCGCACTCAAGACTTAGTCCCTTTACATTCACCAACGATTTAAATGCACCAGCAGCACCTTCCTGCCATTCACACAACTTTCTACTACACTACTCTGCATCATCCGTTCCCTTTCATCCAACATAACCCCCTAAATATTAAAAACTCAACCACTTGGTTTCCACCAAGCTGCTCACCAATCTAAAACAATAAACTTCACACTGAGACTGTCCTCACCACAACCATAAACTTCTTATCCGTTTACTTTCAAGCTCCTTCTTTTACACACCCTGACAAATCTCTCTAAAAATCCTCTCAATCTCAAAGGCGATTTCCATACTCGTATAAATAAACTCTATAAATTCTACAGGGTTAACAGCTAGGGCAAGATTCATATAAATAAAATTAATTCCTGCAATAATTATGTCAAGATATCAAGTAATACCTTCTTTAAATTTTATAGAAAGAAAAAAAAAATTTAAAGGGATTTTATTTTTCCACTACTACTTAGATTTATTAGAAACCGTATTATATATAGCTAAACATATATATGCAAATATAAGGAACTTTTAATATCCGATAACTATAGAGAAAGACTCTGTAATTTAATTGATGTGTTTTTTAATTTACCTGTATCAGTCTCCTTGTAAACTCTCTAAACCAGCGTAAACTCCGCAAAATTTTTAACAGAAGGATTCCAAAATGTAATTTCGCTTTTCGCTGTACTATTTAGGACTTTGTGATATGGTTATTGGCAATGATTCCTGAGTTCAAATTATGCTTTTTTTTTTATTTTTTTATTTTTTGTCTACCCGCGCTCACCGCAACTTCTAAAGAGTGCTTGCCGAGCGCCATTCCAACATGAATTCCGCTGCCCGGTTATCCTCGAAAACTAGTGCTGTTGGTGTGCATATGGATCCGATGCCCACAATAGTGCCCTCAGGCTAAAAGCACCAATAATACACATAGATATTATATATATAATATACTGCTAGTATATGATACTATAATCAATCCAAAAATTTCGTAAAGTATATATATATATATGTTACACTAAATAATAAATATACACTTTTTTATTTTAAATTGAATAGATAATTAAATAAATTAATAAATTTAGTTATGTACACCACCTTTGTAATATTTTCTTTATCTAAGTAATCCAATTTTTTCAATGCACATATAGTAGATACTAAGTCCGTTTATCTTCTTATATACAAAAACTTATTCTTAATAATTTATTATTTTTATGATTTATATCATCGTTATATTCTAACTGTATAAATTGTAATATAAATAATAACAGTTTTATTTATAACTCTTCGTGAACATTACTTTATTAAGACTATATAAATACTTCATAATATAATAATTATAAAGGTCATATAATAGTTATTATATAGTAAGTCGACATAAAAAGCCCCAGAGGGATCCCTCCCACTATACACTATTAATTTATGTAGTAACTATGCGCTATTGTCTTTACCTTTATTGCCTTAATACTAGTGGGTAATATATACATATACTATTATAGTGTTTAGTAACATTGTTTTCTAAAGATTATCACTAAACTGGAAAGCACACAAATATAATGGATGTATAATAAAAATTATAATAAATTAAACTATACTATTATAATAGCTTATATGTAATAATATATATATATATATATATATATAATATATATATATATATATTATAATATATTAAGAGACATAGTGATATTTATACATTAATACTAATATAGGATATAAATATTTATATAAAGAATATATATTAACAAATAATATATTTAATGAACTTAAACTTTGATGTACAAATTCTTTAATATTCTACGATATTCATATATATAATAATAATGTATATATATATATATATATATTATAAATTTATATATATATAATAAACATATATAATATTAAATATATATCTATATATATAGCTATATGTTGCATTAATATTTTTCCGACTACCGTTAACTTAGTTTAAATGCTTTATATTTGTTTTCTGTTTTTTTTAACATAATTCTAAGTATAAAAGATTATATAATTAAACAAATGATGCCTGTTATGAATGGAATTTATAATGCAACATGACCATGATTTACAAATAAGTATTATCGAATAAATTTTTTATAAATAAATTGTTTATTTAAAAAAATAACATTGTATATAAAAAAAATAAAATACTAATATATAAATTCAAATATATATAATATATCAAAAAAGTAGTATACGATAAAACTTACATATAGAAATAAAACCAATTAACATATTGAAATCGAGATTATTTAAAGCTTGTTACAAGAATAATGATATAAAAGGATAATAATAACTTATGAGATAAATATAAAAAAAACAAAAAATTGTATACTATAATAATCTACGTGAGTGAGAAAATAAGTTACAGACTGTCATTACAGGATATAAAATCACCTATATATATTACATAATTTGGTTTAGGTATTATAATAATATAAAAGTTATTACAAAAGATGTAAGAATAAAAATTAAAAAAAATAAAATAAATAGGGAGTAGCTTTTACGGTAATATACCACTAATAGAGGGTGACACAGTTATAAAGGTGAGAACGTATATTTCCATACCCCTAAGGGTAAGAGGCGGTATATATTAATGTAAATATATATAAATACTATATATAACCCTCCCCATACGCCGACACTCCAAATATAGACAAAGCGTATATAGATATAGTGTTTTCCGGAAAAGCCCCACCCTCCACCGGTAGATAATATATATATAGAGGGGGAAACATACTTTATAGTCCCTACTCTATTATCACGTATCACACAAGATCGAGATTCTGGGAAATAAGGCAAAGAAGTCCTACCCTGACTTCGCCGGGGAGTTTATCCTGCTTGTTAGTTTTTACTCCTCTTAGGGAGGAGATAATTATTAACAAACTTCTTATTAATAGTTACAACAAGAAGAAACCGTTAAACTGACAAGTGGGCATTAGTAGTATCAGGTAGAGCTTGACTAGTTGGCCGTTCCTATCTTGATATTCTTTGAAAAATGCCAGAAAGACAACTTTAAAAATATGAAAATGTTAAATACGGATTCACACTCCAAACCACAAACATCTGTGATAGTCCCCACGTGGATATTGTAAACTATTATGTCTCTCAGATATGCTCGATTACTTCTAGTAATAAATTTAGGTTAAAAATAAGAACAAAATAAATAAAATATTAATCAAATATAAACTATCTTACGTTGATACTTCATCAGTAGCCTTGCATCGGTTAAAGTTACAGATACCATCTATGGAAAAGAAGAATATTTTCTTAATGTGGATATATAATATATAAGGATGTGATATATCTTCATTTTAAAAATCGTTTCCACATTAGACTATATAATATGATATTATAAATCACATGCGTTTTTTCAATAATTTTATCTATATATGTACCATCCATTATAATTATATTATACTAATTAATTATTATAACACCAAAGATTATATATATCGACTGGAATAAGTATGTTAATATCTTACTGATGTCCCTCTTATTATAATATATATATTTAGCAATCACTTGTCATCTTATATTATACTTATAACCATGTACATTATCAGATTACATAATATATATAATATATTAATATAATATAACAATATTCTTTTATATAGTTTTGAGCTTTAAACAGTAGATTCACAGTGGAAGTATATATATCAGTGTGAAGGATCCTAGTTCGAATAAATCTAAATATTTGTATAGATGAGCTTAACATACTAAGTGAGCTCTACGTATAATAACAGGTTTTGGGCTCAAGAATATATGAATCTAAACTCCACAACACGCACCCTTTTAACTTATTCATATGTATAAAGAGATAGCGCTATTATCTCTAGAGTTATACTCTTTAAATAGTATATATTTGATTGCATCAAACACAGCTGTGAACGCGGATTACGATATGTAGAAAGAGGTCCTTGTCTGGATGATATTATTTAGGTTACAGATCAATAGAATATCATACATTCAAGCAGCAAACTTTAAATAAACACGTACGCAATCACATCACATAGTCGTAGCTCAGATTCGACTAAAGTACTATAGATTACCAAATTTCCTTGAAGAATATCATATTATCGGATTATTCAGAGTGTTGTATTGACCTAATAAGTGAATGAAACTGAATAATCAAATTAATTGTTGATCATACTAACATTATCAATAACAAATGTATACTGAGTTAATAACATCTTTGGTTAAATTAATCAAGTCTAATTAAAATAATACTTAGAGCCGATGGAAAGAGGTTGTTCTTGTGTTACTGATTTTTTTTGTGAAATTATATATATATACACTATATCGTTCCTAATTAATATGTATTAATTAAAATATTATTAATAGAGAAAAAGAGTATTGGTATCTGTATAGTTTCCGATGATAACTTAAAAAAAATTTCAGTTGAAGTAAACCAAACTCGTATTTTGAGTAAGTTTTTATTATTTAACACTACTAATGTAATTTATCCAAACGCTGAGTTTTCACAAATAAAATAAAAAAGAATTAGATAAATCATTATTCAACTTTGATCGATTGATATGTGAATTATATACTTAAGACTGGTTCAAACAACATTATTTAATTTTATGTTAAATTATATAAATCAAGGGCCTGCGGTGGGTAGCTCCGGAAATCTGCTACAAAAGAATGAAGGATTTTTGATCTATACAATTTAAACTGAGAGTATGTCAAAGGCATAGAAGATGAATCACATGATAAGATTGCAAAGAAAGTGGAGGAGCAAAGTGAATTTACATGTTCTTATATTAATCGTTTGTAGAACAGTTAAAATTGTCAGACCTGTCTTGAACTCTCTACTCTAAAGAACGGAGAGTACAATTAAGATTCGTTTGAGTGAAGAGCAGCTCGGGGTACAATGCTAGAGCTAGAGAAGTCTGCCACAATAACAGTAGTGTTTTTGTCAATACAAACATATATGATGATCGGAGATATTGAAAGTTGGACGGAAATGATCTATCGAAAATTGCATCCTGGTCTGAAAAGTTTATTTGAGTAATGAAGTTCATGATAGACTTACATTTGAAGCGCATAATAAATTTCCATTTGTATATGTGTCATTTGTTCTCACCTCTACTGAGAAAGGAGTTCGGAGTCAGGTCTGGAAATTTATAGAACTATATTATTCATTAAGCTGTTGATTTATAATATATACAAAATTCTCTATAAGGTCATAAAGAAATTCTTTAATTATAGGAATCTAAAATTTAAAAATTTAGGATATTATGACATTTTATTTTCACTTATATATTATTATTATTATATTTTATGAAGTCTATATGTGATGATAGGCACTTTATGATCTTGTTGTGTTGCCTATTCCATATGTAAAATACCAAAAAAATATTTTCACTTGATTTTTTGATAAAAAAAATCAGATTTTTACAAATTTTTTAGATATTTTTTTGCTCTTTATATAAGTATAATTATGTATATTTATTTTTTGTTATATTGTGAACTGTATTGTAAATCAGCTCACCTGGTGATAAATAAAAAAAACTCAAAAAAACTTGGCAGTTAATAGATTACGTAAGAGACTCTGTTCCTTAAATAATTTCTTTAACACTTAAAAAGTATGTCACACAAAATCATGTTTAAACAGTCTTCTTATTTCTTAATGTTAACATATTTTAATCAAATAAATACAAATAATATAAAGAGGTTTTCCGATAAACTACATATATATAGAGTGTACTGTTTAATAGTTTGATCTCCTATTCGCCCCTTATTTTAAATATTTGACCAACTTTATCGGTGCAGTGAACTGGAAAAAAAGTTTTTTACAAATCTATATTTTGCTTGACGGCTATAGAATACTCAAAAAAATATCCAAAAAAAAATCTCACAAAACACATTCCAAGAAAAATTCTGAAAATTGATTTTTTTCTCATCAATAAAAATCAACCATACCTTGGCTTTTTGTCATTACGTTGTATAAAAGCACAAAAATTACTTTCAATCCAATATTCGAGTCTTTAGTCCTCTACACTTAAGTCAGCTGAGCCACAGACGTTGAAGATCGTCTGGTGATTTGGGACTTTGCATCGAATTGAGATAATTAATCAGTGATTTTCAACGTGCTTTTAAAAAAATATTGAACGTCGGACAGAAAAACTCGACCATCGAGTGAGTAATCTACATCAGATACTTCAATTTCAGTAAGTAGCGTGTGAGTATTGTCCCAACTTTTTTACTGTCTTGCCAAAGTAGACTTTTTTTTCTGTTCATCACGCTTGTACTCATAAAGATAAAAAAATTTTTGGATATATAATTTATGATAAATGATACTTGTTTCTATATATAAATTCCCTATTGTTACGCCGCCTGGGTTGAGTTATGCCCTCATCGTATTGGTCTTTACCCTCGACAGTATTCGTACTATTAATTATTAATTTTATTTAATCTTTATTACTTAAACATATAATACTAAATTACTCTGAAATGGTTCAAACATATTTTTTTTTATTTAATTTAGATTCTTATTAATTATTAAAAAAATGTTACAGGCTAGATACTTTATGACATTAAACGCACTTTTAGAAGGAAATAATTAGTGGTTCCCCGTCCGAACGCGCGGGATAAAATCCTTAATTAATATATTATTACTATTATATTCATAAAAAAATATTAATATATATATATTAATCTTAATATTATATATAATTATATATTGTTTAGATTAAATATATATTATAATAATTATAGTAACTAGTAATATATATACATATTATATTTTATTTTATAATAAAATCAATAATAATAATATATAATATAATTATAAATATAATTATAGCCGTAGAATAATGTAATGTAGTGTATATAGTATATAGTCCAAATAATATTATATATATTATATATTATAATTGTAATAACTATCCTATATAATATAAGTATATAATAACCTGAATATATATACCTATAAATAATTATATATATAATATAATTATTATAATATAATATATATAATATATATAAATGAGGTGATAACGCAAATCATTGATGTCTTAAATGAAGTGCAATACCAGTTGTCCGATCCCAAGAGGTAATAAATTAAAAGAAGGCCGATAGCCCTACAGTAAATCACTCCCTAAAACAGATACGTGCACCAATTATCGTAAACATACCGCATGTAGCACCTCGAGCGAGTATAATTAGAGGATATATTATAGAATTGTTTCCAGAAAGATTCCTCGATTGCAAAAGGAGTTTTTAGTTTTCGGAGTATTGTGAGGTGGGTAATATGAAACATTTATTGATGTGAGTGATTATAAGATTCATTAAATTAATTATTAATTAATGATTTACTTTTATTATATGAAGACATACGAACTATATTATTTGAATTGATGGCGTTATACTATAAGTTCTCAGTAAATTGGGTTTCTATTCCTATGAAATTCTTTTTCTATTTATTTATTTACCTAACCCGACACACGAAAAGTTGTCTCATTAGAAAACTATTTTTTCGAAGCATTGTTGATGTAATCAAAGGATATATGTTTAATACGACAAACCCTAATTTATAATGTAATGCATCAAAGTCCAGTTCCAAAACTATTGCATATACATAAAAATTATATCAATGTACTAGTTAATATTAAAATAATACATAAAAAAATATTAGTTAGAAAGACAACCTTAAAAAATAAGTTATTAAAACAGTACTGTTATAATACCTCACTCAAAGTTTATGCAAAGCTCCTGTCACCCAGTTATTCTTATACGAACACGATAGACTATAATCACTCGGTCACACGCACTACTAGTCTACGCCACTTAGAAGTAAGCGTATAGAAATGAGCTATATTTGAATTGACCGTGTTTTTTGATGGAGAAATGGATATTAGTGAATAAACACATATAGCCAACGGATAGATTTACGAAGGTATCCATGGTGCGATAAAAAAGCGATACTTTTATAAAAGTTTGAATTCTTTTTTTTATATAAAAAGTGTGTAAAGGATATTAATATTAGAACTCTATATATTAATTTCTACAAATTAACATACTAGGAAAATTATATAAATTAAATGTAAATTAAATGAAAATAAACCTTACGTAAATTATATATACCATAAGCAAAATGTGTATGTATATATAATATATTATATATAGTTATTAATTATATATATTATATATATATATATTAATATTAATATATAATAATATTTATATATATATAATGTGTGTGTCATGATTAAGAGATTTTATTTATATTAAATCATAATAATAATTATTAATTTATTGTTTATTGATTATATATATTTAATGGAATTAAGATCTACAAAAAGATATCTTAATGTGTGAGGACTATGTTGTAACGCGAAAGTAGAGTTCAATACGTAAGTGTTAGATTTAGCCTGAACGCACCGACGATCCATTAGTATGGATTAGGTTGTAGTTTTAACACCGCACGATCAATAGTTAGTTAGGTTACGGCGAGTCCCGATGAGTAGTGAGAAGTTGAGTATTCGGTTTAGTAAGGAAATTCTGTTAGTTTCTAGGGTAAGAATATATCTTAAACTTTGGTGACAGTCAAGTAGAGTATCATGCAACATAATCTTGTGTGATATGTTAAGAACAAATCTTATCATTAAGCAGAGGTACGAACATAGAGCAAAGGATTCTAAACCGAACTACTACTAAGCCTATATGGATCCTCGATACCGTGTAGACCGAATACAAACCTAAGACCAGGAGAGAAGACCGTGGATCGTCGATGCGTGTACATCAACCCTAACCTAGAGAGATTCTACTTTGCGATGTAAAAGTAATCCCAACGTAGAAGGGTACTGTATGCACCTGTGGAGATCAGTAATACGAGAGTAATATTGATCAGTAATGTATATAAGTATAGTCATTTATATGATAATGCACATAAGTAATAATTGAATTACTTATATATAGTATATATATTTAATAAAGACTAGGTGATAATACAAGTAAGGAGTTACGTATATGTATAAATGAATAATAGAGAGTATAGATCTTGTATAGATATTAAGTAGAGTCCTTATTATATCCGTTTAATATTTCATATATATATGGTTAAGTTGCAGAATGAATATGGAAGAAAATCTATAGAGCTTTTCTTCAAAGAGTTTATTTAGATAAAAGGTTTCTCTATGTGCACATATATATGGTGAATCCAGTGCTTAATAATAGATAATCTTATGCGCTATAGATGATAGAGATAGAGGAGAGAAAAATTACAAATAATGGAAACTTAGTAAAATAATTAATAACGAACATAAGGAAATACAAGAGATAAACTATCTGTAGCTGGAAATAGCAGAAATTAGAGGTACTATTACGAAATTCGAGATACGTAATATATAGGTATAATATTATAATAGTGAGATAATAGGATATAATAATTATATATAATGACCTATGCATATAGAGATATTAGTTATTTAGTGATCCTATCGCTAAAATTAAATACACCAGTTATTTGTAATTAGGATAAAGTATTAACTACTTAATAAGGAATAATATATCGGAGACACAATTATGAAATGGTGCGTTGACCGTGAGAATAAGTAATGAGTTTACATTTGAGTTATAGTTATGACGAAAATTTGTGGTCTATGATATAAAAAGATTAATATAAACACATACTATTTAAATGTAGATAAAATAGAAATAATATTTATTTACTGTATTTTATCTATATATATATATTTAGACTATCAAAGCTTTTGATAAGTATAAACAATAACAATACATAAAAATAGTATATTTGTGCTGCTATTACTCTACACAGTAAAGCCACACTATTATGTAACTATATATTAACAAATGAACACACACGTATACTAACCATATAACTAAAACTCATAACAGTTCATAAAAGCCATTAAACCATAAACAATAAAATCTGAGTATCATTACTCACAATTAAAACCTTATGCGTATAATAATACCATAACTCATCATAATATATCCTATAATCCGTAAATACTAACCTATGATTACCTTAACCTAATACCTTAACTACTAATTATAAATATACCTATAATACTAGCAATACCTTAAATAATCACCTAATTAAATATTCACTCATAAAACTATAGTAGATATATACTCTAATCAATTTTAACCCCTAAGCCTTAATTACATAATACTACCTATTAAACTATAATATATTATACTACCGTAATGGCATCACCTCCGGGCCAACTTAATATAAACTAGACTTAATATAGCACCTAAAACCTAACCTTATCAATACTCTGATATTAACTAATTCCGTAAATACACATAATAACTACTATCACTTAAACAACTACTATAAATATACCTATAAGCACGTAAACCTATTCATATCGACTAAATACGTAAACCTGAACCCTAGTGAGCCGGGTAAATCACTTAACCCCCCTAACAAAGATATATACTCTATATACATACTACTTTTATAGTAACTAATTAATCCTTACCTATATCGATCCAATTATATATGGACCTAACACCTCACACAACATCACCATTTTAGGGGCCGAGCCAACAGGAGAGAGCAGATGAACGAGACGACGGAAGTCTGCACATTAATAGGAATACCATATGTGGGTAAACCGCAAAGATGCAGGAGTCTGGTCATCTTCCTCCCGGTGGACACGGGTCTTTCGTCCCCCTGTACAGAGCATACGAGACTCAGCGCTTAATATAAGGGAGAAGAGAGTAATAAAAAAGAATAACTATTTGCAATTTGACATTCTAATTATATTTCTGTTATGTAATAATGAAAAATGTAAAAACTACACAAAAAAAACACGTAAAAAATATCAGTTGTTGCAGACATAATATTTATGAAATCATGTTAAAGATCATTAGAACAAACACATCTTTGAAAAGTCTAAGAAAATTAAAGTATTGAGGTGAAATCCAATCAATTGACGAATTATTCAAGTAATATTATAATCTTGATCAAAATAATAGTCTACTATATACTGAGTTTAACGTATATATATATAATGTATATTATATTAACAGATTTAGTACTATATTTCTAGTATGATAGATATTTAAGGATTAATATTATGAGATAATAAACATCATAATAATTCAATTCATAATAATAATAAAACGAAATATATACGTTTAAAATTAATTTAAAGCAACAGCGACGAATTATATATATATAGTCTATATGCCTAATGAGTGATAGATATTATCACTAAATAAATTAAAACTTCAAAAGGAAAATAACACAATAAATAGTTATAATAATAATTTATTTAATGAAGTTGTAAGTTTAGCGTTACAGGAAGTTAGTGTATGGATATTGAGATAGTGTCATTACAACACAGATAAGATTATAATTTATTGTTTAATTCCAAATAATGAACATCTGGCAATGGATATTTGAACTCAGCTAGGTGAGTTATAAACACTAATTAAGATTATATAATATATTATAATATATATATATAAATATATATAAATATATAATTAAATATTATATATATATTTAATTATTATAATATATTATATATTATAAATATAATATACTATTATATAATATATATTCATAATAATGATATTAATATATTAATTATATATCACTAATATATTTTATAATATATATCTATTATTAGTAAAATAATATATACTATTAATTATTCTATATTTTAATTATGTATTTTATTCATATCAACGTGTTAATAATTCCAATTTTTTATTATATTTATTATTTTATATGTAATTATACGAATACTATAAATTATATTATAAATATGTATATGTTCATATATCTTATCCAAGAGATATTAATTAGTTCAGTTATAATAAATTCTTAGAACACCACTCCACCAGTATCACGGAGAGTATCGCCACCAAGAACCTAATATCTATATATTACCACACAACGCACCTCATCAAAAGAACTTATCTAGTTCACCAACACTCCGAGCCACACACTCATAATACTCAATTTAAAAAAATGATAATTTTATAATATAAGAGGAGAAATCTATATGGAATTTTACGAAAGTTTTTTAACAATCATTTGTGCTGAATTTAATACATCATCTTTTTTTTTTATAATTATTCTGTTTATTCAGTGCTCAATTATTATATGTATTACGCAGCGAATTCTAGAATATAATAATTTACGATAGTGTGTCTATTTCACACCATAAATATATATTATAGTCGTATATGTATTATTATTATTGATATCAATAGCAATATTAAGCTTTTAATAAGAGCTCTATCTTTTTATCGCTTTATAGTATTATTCTCCATCACACGTATAAGTTGTCGTATTTAGTCTTCTATATTTCATTATATTATTTTTGATGTATATTCACTATAATATATAGATTATTACCTTCATATCTAGTAAACTGTCATTTAACCATTGCATCTGCATTATATCAAATTCACATTAAGTCTATTATTATTACAATATCTTATCACTCTCTCGATTATATGTATTGGCATTGTGCATTTAAATATATATTCCTTGCCGAGTTCTGATCCAATGATATTATATATTGAATAAATTTCCTGACATTGGGCTTTACAATTACAGCGCCATCATATTCAATTAAACAATAGCATTAAAACTATGGGTATCTTATATTCTAGAATTATCACACCGATATACACATGATACATATCATAATATAACATAAAGTATGTAAATATAATAAAACTATTATCTACTATATATTAAAATATTGATAATTCTTTACGAATTCACACATATGACAGTAGTATTATAACTTTATGACACACTTATTATCTAAATATATAAATAACTAACTAATATAATATTAATGATAAATACTAAATAGTAGTTAGATAATAATACTCTCACTATCTAACTACCTTATCTCAACCAATCTACACCACCCCATCTATGGGAGAGCCACTATCGCCTCAGTAAACGCAATACCCCCCCGAACACGCAACCACGACTCTCCATCCAATAGATCAACAGATTCTGTTTCATAATGGTTTCGCTAACTAGATAAGTAAATATGTTCAAGTCATTTGTCTGTTTCTGCATATTTATATTTTCTTATGTTGTGATGAGCTATGTAGAGTAGAACAGGTGAGATAAAGAAATTTCGCTGATGTTGTCCTCCTAGACATCTGGTGCATACAGATTTTTAACATCAGTCTAGTTAGTTTTTATTTTAATCATCTAAAATTAGATTTACAATGTATAAATATGATAAATCGAATTACAGATAAAGGTCATTAAAACTTACCCAAGATTCTGAAGAATTTACACGCTATACGTCTTTAAGTCACAGTATAATGTGCTGTTACTACTGGAATGTTATTATAAATGTAGCAATATATATTTTGTCTTTGCTTATTAATAAATAGTATTTATTATTTAAATGTACTTAAGAAATGTTTTACAGTATAATAATTATATAATATTATATTACTATATATAACAACAATAATTTGAGCACTATATATATTAATATAATATAATATAATATCGATAATATATTCTGATTTATATTATTGCTATACAAGTACTTATGTTATGATAGCTATTAAAGTTAGTATCTACTATCACCACTCTTACTACTTCAATTACATACCACTCATAGTAAGTTACTAATCTGAGTAGTATGTTTATCATTAGTACACACGCGTCTAATTTACTATGTACACAGTACCTATAGTAAATAATTAATTGTTATCCAACCTTTAACTAAGCAAATGCCGGACCTATCCTAAATATAAATGATACAATATTCACTCACCGATTGCATATATATATAAGACACATAAAGCTTATTATCACTTCCGTATGAAGAGCAAAGCAACACTATAAAGTAAGAGAGGAATCTTACGTATATATGACCTGGCAATACTGTATCAAGAAAAATATGTTAATGATCTATTAGATATAATATAAGTAATGTAGTGAGTCTTAACTTAGTTTATCCCTCTTCAAATACACATGACAAATGAGTGAAAAAAAGAAGAAGAGTAAATACAATTACCCTAAAGATTGCGGTGTTTCCTGTGATGTTGTGAATTAGTATTCTGATCGCATCAAGTGCTGCTTCCCTTTCCACCTTGTGTGTGTACTTTGTCTATATATTCAATGCTCTACATTCTCTCTATTATGTGTTGAGTTAGGGTCCATTATATTACCAGTGATTTGATGAGTCACAAAGGAAAACATTCTTATCGTCTTGAGATATGGATTGACGTAACAAATTTGGAGAGCGACAGACATATAACCATGAAGAAGAGCAAATCACTGCAGTCTTCGATATACGGAAATAAACAAAATCTTTAAAGAAATTAAGCGAAAGCGATTATTGAGCGTATCTATATAATAGGAATTTTTCGTACGGGTTTATACTTTGAGCGTGAAGTACTTAACAAGTTCAGCCTTTGAGCGGACAGGATTGCTCTATTTGCGCATATATAAAGTATATTTGAAAACCCACAACACACACACATACACACGACACACACAAGCCACATATATATATATATAGGTAATGATATCCTAGAAGGCGTATTCAATAATTAGTATTATTTACTCCCATCCTATCTTTCATAGCATATGTTAACCAAACTACATATATCTACAACGAGTATATCGCTGTCATCAGACTTGAATAATCTCTTGAGTAAATTCAAGTAATATAGCATGATAGCACTAAAAGAGGTTGATAAGTAACACTTTATATAGTCATCATATATTATGTCTCATATATATAGTAATTAACTAAATGATTATCCACGAAAATAAAATATAAAAACTACTGATGGTGAATTGTGCGAAAAATGCTATACCTCAAAATACTGGTTGTTAGAGATAAATATAAAAATATTTATTAGAGTAATATGTGTAGATGCGGATATGCAGCGTACTATATTATACATACCTCTCACTCTTGATTAATTATTACTCAGCTGCACATGCTCAACGTTAGAGATTGTCGGTTATTATACAAGAGAGCGTGTATTTAGTTATTATCGTGTCTTAGGTTAATTATACGAAGCAAATCACTAATGATGAGAGACAGTTGGAGAAGTAGATTAGGTAGTCATTTTAATAGAGAGAATAGGTTCACACACTCTATATTTTTAATACTGTAGCCTATATTACTGTAACCTCGCGATATGGAGAAGAGCAGAAAAATGTTTCTCAACTCTCAAGCCATGTATTTGGGCTATACATCAGTGTTATTATTATTACATAATTACATTAATTATATTTTTATATCCCTATTTTTTTTTATAAAAGAAAAAGAGCATAGCCACTCTATCAAGGAGAGCTGAACATAAGTTATAAGGCCCATAACTTTAAAGTTATATCAAGTAAGAAAAAATGTTTATTTGTAACGCTTTGTAAGGCACCCTAACGAACATAGAAGAAAGACCGATCACAAGATCAGAGAGTTCTGTCGCACTTCGAACCTAGAGTCGTCGTGTGTGAAAGTCTCTAACGCAGCTGACTTGATGCTATGAGTTTACACGGTATAGAATATAATATGAGAAATATAAAGTCTCGAAGTTATTAATCCCCTACACATTTACTATTAAAAAATAACCATACATATACCCTAGTGAAAATAAGAATATTGTAATTAGAACATGAATTAATCACGTCACGAAAATTTCTATAGTGTATTAATATGGTGTATGGTATATTATCTATAATTTAGTATATAGATATAATGATACAGTAAGTTTGAACTGACTTAGAATAGTTATTATCTGAGAAGTAAATTAGTCATAATGAAGTCGGGTCCAAAAAATATTACTATTTTCAATAAAAATTATTGAATTGTATAAAGTAATATGTCGCGAGTACTAGAGATATAAATTTATCTTTTACACTGAACTCCACAGAAGCTCATATATATACCTAATATAGTGAGTATATATATTTTATTTATTTATTTATTTTCAGAGATCGAAAAGCTAAATCTATCATTCTGCTAATAGGTGGAATGAAGAGAGTGTTGCTGTGTAGTATTGGATAAGATATTTTTGAAAACTTAAAAAAAAATTCCGAAAAGAAACAAACCGATAAATAGGGTTTCAGCCCCTTGCATCAACAAAGAGAATGTGAATTTTCTTCCATTGATTCGACGACCTCGCGAAACGCGGCTTCACTTTTTCCTAATATTGATAAAAGTTTCAATTTCTTTATTTATTGTTTAATTTTATCATTATTTCAAAAATAAAAAATTAAAAGACAATGTTCCGATTGAAATAATTGTTACTCTATCTCGGATTTTATAAACACTTTAAAATTTTGAAATTCTTAGATCGGTTAACATTATACTATATTATATATTTTTACTATCATTTTGAAATATACTTTCTAAACCTAAACATACTCTCTTCTCAAGAAGCAATCCACAAAGTACGTATCTCATCTTAGATGTTATAATTTTCCTTCTCTGCTATTTAACAATTCTTCTTTCTACCTTATATCCACATTTCTTACTTATGCATTCATTCTGCTTGGCCTGTTGTTCCACCGTCTTTTCTTGTGTCTCGCTATCTGTTTTCCACCGCCACAACATCGTACAAGAGTACCGAAATCAATAGGGTATATTGTCTACTGACAACTATTAATACTTAAATACCTTTAAACTGATTATATATATTATATATATTGTGAGATACAAGTACTTATAAACTACATTATATTTATATAATATATTATTTATATATTATTTTATTATATTGTATCATACTGGATTTTTAAAATTTATAGTAATGTTTTTCAGTTAAAGACGATATAATTATATAAATTATACTATAATATAAATATATGGTGTATCTAGGGTCAGGGCCATTGCTCCCGCGGAAATTTCCTGGACACTGAGTATTACAATTATATGAGTGTTCATAAGTAGTCCGTTAATAAAGTCCAAGAGGTCTAAATTAATTTAGTATCGTATCAAGGTGAGTACTATATTATATATTATATATAATATAATATATAGTGAAAATTGTTGAACCTTTTATATATCGAAATAGGTTTAAGTAATATCTATAAAGACACAATATGGGCTGGTTTTTATTGTAGTAGTAAGTCTATTATATATATATATTTATTTATACTATATAGATATATAATTGAAATATAGAATAACAATCTTGAAGGTTATAGGATTAAATTTAAAATTTCTCTTCTCATAGTAATATATTATTATATTATATGTAAATTATAGTATATATATATATAGTGAGTAATTTATATATATATTTATATATATATATATAATAACGAAACCTTCGATTGATCCGTCTTATATGTTTTGAGTGTTTTGTGCTATAAATATCTTCCACTATTGAAGAAGGTATTAAGTAATAATAATATATTTAATATAATAGATATTCATAGGAGGACAGTTTTTCCAATTATGTTGGAGGATTTAGGGCTTTTATTATCACAATATATGATATATATAATTATTATATATAATATATTATACTATAATTCTATATATATATATTATATATATATATATTATATGTAGTTACACTATCGATATCATATTACATTCTTGTTTAATATTAATATCTATAGAGAGATCTATACTTTCTACTGTAGCCATCATAATCATTAATTTGTTATCACTTAACATCAACCATTAGACTTATACTACATCAAACACTATTTTTCAACATCGTACAAAATTATTGTCCACACTTGTATGTATTGAAATTAACACTTAATTCACTTAGTTGATACACTATTCATTAATTGACAATTATAGTATGAATCATCTATTTGGTGTTATCTCGAAGAGTATTGCATTCTGCTTCGTCAAACATAAGTATATGCTCAAAATTGATTAATAGACTACATGACTCGAAATCTTTTCCTAAGATTTCTGTGGTTTTATTTCTCTGCGGTGATGATGTCTTCTTCTTCGTTCCTAATGAAGGTCATCTACAATTATCTTTTCAAATTATTTTTAGCTTTATCTTAACGTTGTCTATCATAAGCATCAATTTATGCCTATATATAGTATCTGCCATCAACTCAAGTATCCACACGAATCATTCTACTAAAGTGCGATAAGTCAAACTTTCTGAGTCATACGCGAGTGAAACCCACTCCGAAATATTTTCACGTTTGAATAAATATCGCGTTAGCATTCGTGTTCATCCAAGAACATTCTTATGCAACTATAGTTTTTCTCTATCACTTCTTTTATCGAGACTTGTTCATGAGTTATCACAACCTAAACTATTCCTTGAATCACTTTATTCTTCTCGAAAACTTATATCTATGAAAAAGAAAAAGTGATTATTTGCAGAGATTTATAGAGACTGGTCTTCTTTATTATTTCATCAATCACCTCAGATTTTCTAATTTTTTGTAAAAAGAATTTCTGTATCTTTTAGTTAGAATATTACACCTCACATATTTATTTTCTATAATTAGAGAATACAAAAACTCTCCAACTTAATATATATAGTTCATTTTCAAGAAGCTGGGGTAAGTGTTTGTCCAAGATCTTTATATACAATTAAGATATTATATATAATATATATATATATAAACGTGACCTTAATAAACATGCATCGTAAATGTTAATATTATTGAGTATTTATTTATATATACCAGAGTATATACATGTAAAGTGTATACAAATAGAGTCTATACATCTTAAGATACTTTGTAGTAGTTATATAGATTATAGTATTAATTAGTAATATTATCAGTTCAGCTGATATTATATATGATTAATAATGTGATATAATGTTTCTGTGATTAGTGTAAATCCATGTTTTCGTTTGATGCTACGTAAGTCTAATCATCTAATTAACATATCTCGTATAAACAATTTATATATAGTATATTTTAGTAATAGAGTATATATATCAATTATGCATCAAATATTTATCTCGCATGGTCATATATAGTAGTTATCATGACAGAAAGTGGTTAGCAACCCGTCCTTCCCTTTTGCTGTGTATTACTCTTGGACCAGCGTTTAAATTTTATAAGCCTAGAAGCAAGATCCTCTGGAAGCTCTGGGAGAATCGAGTTGATTGCCTGTAATGGAAGAATAAGAGCTGACAGGATGTTTCGCGCAGAATACTTTCTATCACTTAGTTGTTAACTCAGGAATATGGCTCGGAACCATTGCTCCTGTAGAAATGTTTTTTCGAAATTTGCTCTGAGAGTAAGATGTTTCGCCCTAGAAGTAACGAAAGATGGAGTATATTTGATATAAGAGCGCGTCAATCTTATTTTTCTAAAGGATATATGTAGACAAGTAGTGGATTATGGATGAAGCTATTCATTCATATATATGAATTCTCATTCGTCACAAGACCACCCTAAGAGTTGCGAGAGTTACCAGTAGTGGAGTGTTTCTTATAGTGTTAATATAGTGAGAGATAAAAAATTCTTTAGTTTTTTTTGATTTTTTGATCTTAATTTTTATAGCTCCGAAATTGTTTTGAATAAAATTATATTCATATTAGTTCTATTTTTTAAATTAGTAATTAATTCTATTTATTATCTCGCGCCCTAATTTGTAATATATTTAGTAAATAGAAAATAATATCAGTTTTTTAATTTATCAAGTCCTTGAATGTACAATACTTTTATCGTAAAGTTCTATATTGTGTTTTGATATACTGTGGTCATAATATTGCCCGACATCTAAGGTATAGTGTTATTTCCTTTTTCAGAAGCGTAATATATTAAACACATGTAATATCTTGAAATGAATAAAATTCAACGTTGATTTATAGATGAAAATGTACTTATCATGAATTATGATATTCTAAGTAGCAATAATAAATTAAAATTTAGAAAAAATAAAGAATTTCCTGCGTTTGAAACTCAAAAAGAAACAATATGAAAAAAAAAACATAATATGAGATCAGTATATGATTTTATTTTTATAACTTTTAGAAAGAGTGTGTTTCAAAAAACTCACAGCATTCAAATCATTTATTCTGTTAATATATATATCGCTGATACACAACACTCGATTTTTTACAAGTAGTTGACGCTCATTAGAGTTGTGCCTGTCGACATTGCCCTATTATGTGTGTGATACGAGTACCGGTTATTTTGTGAATGATCTGACTTCTAATCTTAGGTTCATTTATTTTTTTATTCTTTTTTTTTTTATTTTTATTAGTTAATAAACATATACGAGTGTGGTTATTACTGCAGTAAGTGTTTTGTATTGACACTCGAGTGATATTGTATGTCATCATTTATAATACATCAACACCGGTTATACATAATATGGATAAAAAATATCTGCAGTATTTAAATTTTCTTTGAGTTTTGAGTTGTTTTTTGAGTATTTTGAGCAGTACGAGAGTGTTTTTTTATGTTTATTCTTATTTGATATATAATAATATATAAGTGTTCAGTGATTTTCTATCGTAAATTGAGTTTTTAAAGGAGCATAAGTGATTTTCGAAAATGTTGTTGTTTTAAGGTTATACACTATGTTAAAAAATATATAGGATAAAAAAAAATTAAGATTTATTTTTAAATTAATATTCACTTAATTATTTAAAAAACCCCATATTAATTTAATTAATTTTTTTTAATAAGTTATGTACGTTGTTAAACTATTCCCTAAATCTCCCATTTACCTTTATTTATTAATATATTTTGTTAGCTAACAATAAAGACCATAAAAGACATCAGTAACTAATGAAGAACCTCTTCCTGAACAGGGGTTTAAAGGATTCTTTAGACATACAAATAAATAATATATCCTTAACTACTACTATTGTTAATATATCAGCTATTTGTATTAACCCAGTCTATCCTTAGCATTTCCTTTCTTTATGAAGTTTCTTTAAATGCCACAACGTCGATTATTAACATTCTTCTTTGATCTGATTTAATTTAAGTGTTTTACACAGAGTTTTACCAGTTTTCAAAATGGTTGACATATTTTCATTTTTTGTTATTTCTCAATTATCACTCCTGCTGCTGCTTCTAAACTAAGCGTTTCAACTTTTATCATGGACTTGGCCACCATTTTTTTTGCTATCCTAGACTTACAAAATAATATCCTGTAGCTAGACAGCATATTTTTTTGTTCACCTCTAAATTAATATTAAAAAAATAATATATGATTTTGTACACCACTAAATTAATTTCCAGATAACACTAATTTACCTTGCACACCATCAAATTAAAATTACTATATACACTATACGATTTTGTTCACCTTTTTACACCTCCCTCGATTAAGGTTAAACATTACTAAAAGACATAATTATCAACTACAGTAAATCAAATTAATTCAAATGAAAACATTAAATTCATTTAAAAAAGTAATAAAATTCCTTTTATATTATACACATCATGACCTGATAAAAGCCAACCTCCTTATCTATTTTATAATTTCTGGGGTACTTGGGTTTTTTAATTTAATACACGTAACATTACAATAAATTTTTTATTTGCACAAAATTGAGCTCACTTCTCTATTTTGATTAAAATAAAATATGCACTATGGACTTTCGAGGAAGCTTAGGCTTGAAAACATAGCTACTACTTCATTACTTAACTCTTAACAAGAAAATTAGTATCTGCTAGACTAGACTTTAATTAAAGACCATTTATCATTTTTGCATTATCTGCTTATAAACGTAAGAACATGCTCAAGCTTGCTTTCATTTTGTCCACTTTTGCTAATATTCCAAAATAAATTCAGCTCACCAAGCTAAGAACTTCCTAAATTCTACAAGGTTTTAGGTTAAAGTGTAGCATAGGACTCCACATATTTTCTGAAAAAATTCCTGTCCTAATGCCAAAAACACATAATTTTAAATATCAGAAAATAGACTCAGTTAAGCAATCTACTTTTGCTAATATTCCAAATACTAATCAGATTATTATATCAACCTATATAATATTGATTATATTGATTATTATTATATGAAATATTTATTACAAAAATTGTTGGAGTCTTGATTGATGATTTAGTCTTTAAATACCAGGAGAATGATAAAATTCTATACCGCTTTTTGCAAGCAAAACATAAACAAGATGGCAGCAATAATGAAGTCAATGATTTACTTACACAAAATGAAGCAAGAGTGAATTTAGTCTCTTAAATTTCTTACAATCATAAGCCTTTATCATCAATAGTGCATCAATTATTTAAAATTATAAACACATATATTTTTACTCTGAGTGTTTATTCCCAAAGACCATGTGTCCATCACACAGCTGATTCTAACAATTTTGTAATAGCATACGTGCAGAGGGATGTTTCAGCCCTGATCTTTTTAAGAAATATCATATTGCTCTAGAAAATGAAGTAATAGATGTTACAGGAAAAATTCAAAAAAAAATCATTGCTATTTCTCATTAGGAAAAAAGTTATACCTCGAAGTTAAAAATGCTTCAGATCTTTATAAAAACATAAATTAGAGGCCTCATTTTCGACTCATTTTAGGGCAATTCTAGTCAGTTATTGATAAGAATTGTAATGTATACATAGATTATTCTCTGTAATACCTAACAAAGACATATCACTAACCTGAACTAAGCGCCTGAAATGATGACCTCAACCTTGATGATCAAAAATGAAAAGTTTCTGGGAGTTTTAACAACCTTACCTAAACTTAATTTTTCCTAAAGAGAGCGCAATTTTCGTTTTCACTTTCTTCTCTTATATTATTTTTTTGAATATATATCCTGTTTCACTATTCTTCATTATTATTTTTTTTTAGAGTATATCCTGAGATTTTCATAAAAATCGGGGTTGACACCCCTTTGCACTACTATTACCGTAACTTTTATATGAGAAACTGCGTTTGTTTATGCACGAAATTTGTGCTAAAACTGGGTAAACAATTCTTATCGAGCTAAAACATAATGACGAAACGTCTAATGACCAATGGCCAGTGAAACTCGAAGGGGGAAAAGAACTTAATGATGCCACAGACGGCCAAATTTTTGATATCAAGGCCAAAGAAAAAAAAAAATATTTGTAAAGTTTTAAAATAAGGCCAGACTTCGAAGAATTTTAAAAATTTTAAAAAAAACACTGAAAGGAAATGCTTACAGATATTTTAATTAGGCTATAGTGCCTTACTCCCTTACTCATACTAAATTTTGAATTAAAAACACGTGAAGACTAACTCAGGGCAAAAACGTAAATAGGCTCTACTATGCTGTAGTGTCATTGATAGGCCCATATGGCTTCTTACTGTCTGCATACTTTCAAATTTAACTTTATAACTTTCAATTTTAATACTAATTTGTCCTTTTATCAATATTCGAACCAAATAGCCTACCAAACAAAAATAAATTAATAAAAACCACCGATAAGTACTATGAGCCTCAAATTTGGCAAGTTTTTGCTTGCCACGAGAAACCAAAAGCTTGCAACAACCCGTTCGACAAGACCCAATAGATTAACTCAATTGAAGGAATTTTAATGTAAATCAGATTTAATTGATAAACATTTATTCTCAAAATTTTCGATGCTCATTATAGAAACAATTGAATCATGTTGACTTAACCTTGCTCTTTTTTCGAAGAGGTTTTTTCTCCTTAGGTAGTTTTTCATAAGTGTCTCTGATTGTTGTTTGTAGCACTTACTTGAAAACTTAGTAGATAAATTGATTATATCATTAGCATTTAAAAATAAAAAACATAAGAAGGCCACATGGGCCTATGAGACTGTCCCAGTCAAGCCAACAGAACCAATCACCAACATGTTCATGTATAAATACCCAAGCACCTAGCGATTCTGTCAAAATTTACATATATACAAAGTCTAAAATTATTGCTCATGCAAATGCAGGAAACCACAAAGGCACACTAGGCTTGTCACTAACCATTATTATACACAAATCACAACAAAAAAAAAAAATAAAAAAAACATTCAAAACATGCTAACCACACTACAATCTAATAACTTATATTAAAAAAACACTGCAATTTAAACCTTAAGACGACTGTAAACAAAAGCGCCCCGAATATGGTTACTCAAAATATATATACTGTATACAAATCATCCACATACCTATCCAATTCTTTCTTAAATGTTGCAATGGAGTCGCACTCAACAACCACCTGTGGCAAACAGGTTCAAAAATTAAAAACCTATTGCTGAATGAATGCTTTCATTATTATATCAAGAGAATCTTTATTTACTATGAAATAAATTTAATATGTACTCCGTATTAATCAATTAGATTAAAATTGTAGACTTGCACAAATCCCCTCCGAAGAAATCTCCCTTCTACAGAAAAACATTCCTAACACCTTCTTCTTCCCTCATCTCTACCCTTACAATACAATCCTTGTTGCTCTACGTGCACTCTCTCTAGCATATCTTAAGTCTTCCTTTAAATAAGGGTCCAAACTTGCTCACAATACTCTAATACTGGCGTAACAAGCATTATACAGTTATTTATAACTTCCTTGCTCTTGTTAAAACAACATTGAGATTTATTATGCCCAGCATCTTATTAGCTTTATTCCTTGCTTTCAAACACTAATTATCTACTTTCAAATACTGCTTATAATCACACCTAATCTTTTTCTGGTCCACAGACTCGAGCCATCCCCATTCAATTATCATAATTTAAACTTTTATTTTTGAGTAACCTAGGTGAATAACCTTACACTTTACTATTAACATATCATTGACACTTATCTAGCACCCAAGAAGTTATCAAGATCATTGATCTTTATACATTTCTTCACTATTCCTACTTGAGTCCACTTTTAGGATCATTGCAAACTAGAAACTTATGCATTAAGTCCCTGGTCTATAATTAATTAATATATATATGAGAAGATCGTGGCCCCAGCACTGAACCCTGTGGGACACCATATCACTACCATAGATGACTTTTGCCATTTATTGTAACCTGTTTCTATCCATGACTACTCTTTAATCCAACCGATGCCTACCCCACTCCACATAACCACATGCCAATACGACCTCTTCATCCAGCCCTTATCGTGAGTGAACCTCTAATCAAAAGTTTTGCTAAAAGTCTAAATCTATATCTACTGCATCTGGCTCGCAATGCAGCATAATTATTCCTTAAATCTCTAATAAGGTTTGTCTGGACATGACCTACCCTTTCTGAAACCATGCTGGAAGTCGCAAAATACCTTTATTATTTCAAATATTCTCTTATAAACCTTTCAGTAACTTTTCAGAACCATTTACACCAGAGACTCGTTAAGCTAATGGTCAATCTTCCTTCTCACCTTTCTAATTAAAAAGCATCAACATATGCATGTTTCTAGTCAGCTTACCTCACAAAATATTTATAGATCGCCTTAAAAATCAAAGTACATTACTTCTCAATAGCGGTACTACCTCCTTCAGAATCTTCTACCATATATACCTCAGGACCTGCCGCTTTACTTGGGTCATTATGGTCCAGTAAACGTTTAATATATTTTACAAATATAAAATTCATTAGATTATTTACATGTAGACCAGACTATTAGGTCTCAAACTATTATCCCAATCCTTTCTCAGTAAAATTGAAGCAAATAAGCTGAAAAGGTGACAAATTCTTATACTAACCAACTAAATTATATCAATTTTATATGACCAATTGTCCCATTCTCACTTTTAAATTATAAAAAACTAAAAAAACTTTCTTCAGTTCTTATTACTAATTTCCTTTGCTAAATCATTATTGCGCAATCTCCCTTTGGCCTTCTTATGACTGGTAAATTCAAATTAAGCAATTTATTAATTTATATATTACCTGCTCTCTCTCTCTCTCTCTCTCTCTCTTCCCTTTCTTATTTTGGACTTACCATCTCTTCGTATACAGGTACCAGATCCGTAACCCTTTTCAAAAATTTCTCTCGTAAAAAGACCGGCCATCTTGCTATATAGCGATTTAATCAGTTTTTCATTTGATAGATCTTACACTTTTATGAAAATTATCTTCGCGAGGTTTTATCATTAGTGATAAAACATTTACCTGTTCAGAAGCATTCCTGTAAATGTAATTGTAATTTATCCACTTCTTTGCACATTGGTAAATTCACATAGGTTTTGCAAACAAAACGTTAAACGTGCATTTTTAAATGCAATGTTTTTAACATATTATTTTATTACAATGAGTTATGGATGAATTAAAGTTTCTTTATCTCTTCTATGTCAAAAGTAATATTAAGTTTGCATTTTCATATGTAAACATAATTTATTTATATATATTCCATCCGAATAACATGTTTCAAAATAGAATAGTTTCCCATTAAATTTTGTCCGTTGAAAGAAAATCATTTTTTTAAGGGCATTCTTATATAAATATCTATTTATCATTATAAATATTGGTAAAGTTAATACAATTTCTGTTATTATAATTATAATTTTTATATATATTGCTTTACTATTATTAATATTACTATAAATTAATATTATATTTATATATATTATTAAATCATTGTATAATAATAATATTTTTTTAAATATCAGGTTCTGGTACGAAAACGTTGGAAACGTCTTTTGAAAAATCTAAGACCAGCTCGGGCTTTTCATGAAGGTAACCACCTACATCTGATAACCTTTCATCTGGTCACAAATTCAATATAAAGTTAGCGTCAAAGATTAATAGTTTAAAAATACCACAGAAACGATAAAACAAAGTTTAATATCGTTAGAAATGGAGTATGACAAGATTAGCATAAATACCGAAAACAAGTT
>JABUQX010092049.1:0-18627 GCA_015478945.1 Trachelipus rathkii | reverse complement strand
ATGGGTAATTTTTTTGAGGGCAGTTGCCCGGCCATTAACAACTTTGCAATTAGTGGCGTTTCTCGCTAAATGTTTATGTGTACAGTATTCCACACATCAAATGTACAAAATTATTTTATAAACAAGAAATTATTAGTGAATCCAATTTGTTGCACGTGGTTACTTTTGGAGGGCGAATTTCCAAGTTTACTTGGAGATTCACACCTGAACACCCAGCCACTTCTAAAGTACTTAATTTTAGATGAATAGAGAAGATTAAGTGAAATCAAAAGTAGTAGAGGAAACTTAAATCTAACAAAATGACTATACCTAAAAAGTAATCAACATGTTACATGAAAGTTTCACCTTTATATCACTTATCATAAGAGTATACTGTCATTAGAATATATAAACTTTAGAACCAATAGAATTTTTTTTAAATCATCTAACTCTTTACATTCATTATTTAACATAAAATATGGCTTTACATTTATTGAGTTTTCACATTGTACTTGATTATTCTTATTTATGTACACATTATTTCCAGATAACTTTAATATGGGATAGGGGCCATGATATATGGGTTCTAGTTTGTTTCTGCTATACTGCTGTTTTTTAACTAGTGCAAATTTTGCATATTGCAGACTATTTGGCACATATATTTTGGGGGTATTGTCAGTAAATTCTGGAGACAGAGGGAGTCCTAAGAATAATTTTAGTTTTTCAGTGTAAGTTTTCATGGACATGGGGAAGGACGACTCCAGCTGATCTATTAATGCTCCAGGGAGAGTTGGATTTTGGCCCATCATTAAGATGGCAGGGGTGGTTCCTTCTGAATTCAATGGGGCAGTTCGCAGACACAATAGCACAATGGGGAGAAGTTCTAGCCAATAATACTTCACATCTTCCAATTAATCCGACAGCATGGCTCGCAAATATCTCAACAATGTTCTATGGGAGTTTTCGATGAGGCCATTGCTTTGTGGGGTATAGGCGGAGGTAAAGTTATGCCGGGATCCTAACTCCTTACACACACTCTTGAATAAGTCCGACGTAAACTGCGTTGCTCAATCAGAAATGTAAGTTCCCACCACTCCAGCAATGGGTAGAAATTCTCTAGTAATTACATTGACTATGGTAGAGGTTTCTATGTTTTCAAAGGGAAAGCAAAGAAATAACGGGAGAACCTATCAATCAATGTTAAAAGGTACTTATAGCTTTTGCATTGAGGCATTTTAAAAATGTCAATATAGACAACTTGAAATTTGGCCGATACTGGCCTATAAGATTCATATGGTGGGCTTATTTTGCGAAAAGATTTAGATCTCTGACATGCATCACAACTTTGTACAAATTGCATTACATACTTTGGCATATTTTTCCATACAAAGCGCTTTCTAAGGGATGCCAGAGTTTTCTTAACACCAAAATGCCCTAAAGAGTGAGAATAAGAAATAACAGGAAGAATAAAGGATTTTGGAACAAAGACACGTGGTGAAAGTGGAATAGATTCATCAACGACTAGGGAGACCAAATCATTACGATAATAATAGTCTTTTTGTAAGCTTAAGACCCGTATTTTCTTGGTTATTTAAATATTTCTGTGCTGCTTGCAGTTCTTCGTAGTCAATCTTACACTGAAAAAGCTTAAATACTTCATTGGCAGAAATATTGAAAATTGATGCAAGTTCATAATCGTCATCCTCTGTTGAAGAATTCTGCTTGGGTAGAAAATCTGGTGACACCAAGACTTCATCACAGGATACTTCTGGAATGACTTCTGCTTCTGTTTTTTGATCTCAATTTGAAGAGAAAGAGCTTACATTTGCTGAATATATTTCTTCTTTTTTTCCGCAGAAGTGGAAGGAAGGGGGAAATTGATGGCCATTAAGTGGTTCTTTGAACTGGATTTCTACTCAGGAAATCTGCAAGAATATTTTTTTCGGATTTGATATGATGTACAGTCAAATCATACTCAGACAAGAAAGTTAGTTATCGCTGCTCCTTGCTAGCAGTGATTAGCATCAGTCTCTTTTTAAGTGACTGTGTGACTGAAAGATTGTCATGAAACACATCTTCCTTCCTTGCTTCTACTATGTGGGTAAATTTCTTAATTGTTTTAACCAAGGCAAGGAGTTCCTTGCTATATATACTGTAACCAATTTCAGTAGGATTCGATCGATAACTGTAAAATCCCAGCGGAACTTTTTTACTTTCTGTTGAAACTGCTACACCTGCTAAGGCTGTCTGACTAGCATCAGTGAAAACAGATATTTGAGCATTATTAGAAGGAAAACCCAAAGGTATAGCATTTTTGAGGGCCAATTTGGCCATATTAAAGGCTTCTTCTGCCTCAGAATTCCATTTTACTCTACGTTGAGAGTATGGTGCACCTTTGAGAAAAGAAAGAAGAGGGGAAATAATTTCAGAAATACCAGGAAGAGAAGAGCGAAAATAGTTTAAACTGCCTATGAAAGAACGTAAATCTTTTGATAGTCTTGGGTTTTGGGATATTGATAATAGCATTTGTTTTATCCTCATTAGGGAGCATGGAGCCTTTGGACACATCAAAACCTAAATATGTAACCCGAGACTGTCCAATTTGGCACTTATCAGCACTAAGTCTCAAATTAAAAGATTTTAGCCGGTCTAGTACCATTTCTAAAATCTTCATGTGTTCCTCATGAGTAGGAGTGGCGAAAGGAGGACCCATCATCAATATATATATAAAAATGTTGTTCCACAAATTTGAAAGAATTAAAGATATGTATTTTGTAAAACTAGTGGGACTGGAATGGAAGCCTTCTAACAATACTATTATATGAGAAACTGCCAAAGAAGTATTTATAGTTAAGAACTTTCGACAATCAGGGTGAAGCCCTTAATGTTATAAAATGCCATTTAAGTCTAAAACAGAAATACTTTACACCCATGAGTAAGTTCGTAAAAGTCATTTAAGTTAGGAAAACTGAATTTGTCTCCGAACAGCTCGTTTGTTCAGTAATCTCAAAATCGGCTACTATTCGGACTATCGAAATCGGAAATCCCCAAGGTGAGTGCGAGGGGGAAAGTCCGGTATTTACTAACCTGCCTATCTTCTTTGGCCTTATCATATAAACTAGTAGAGATTCTGCGACAATGTTTATTGGGAACCCATAACTTTAAATTTGTATGAAATTAATTCATTTAAGGAATTTTCTTCAGTGAAAGAAAGGGGAAATTTGCTAATACCCATCTCAATCGATTATTTAAATCACTTTCATTATTAATATCACTTTTATTCATACTTATTTCATTTCTATTTTTATTACACTTGTAGGAGGCATTCTCTTGATAGCTACCCTAAGGGATACTATTATTATAAGTATTATTGCTCACATTAACATTGTTTTCTAAAATTTTATATAAATCATCAAACAACAATTTATATTCACCTAATAGAGAAGTATAAAGGGAAGGCACGGAAGGGAGTTTAGGGGAAAGAGTTAAATTTATATAATTAAAATCATTTGTTATGGGCAGTGCTTCAGAATCATTCCCTTGAATGACTTCACAGGAAAGACCAGTTGTGGCATCAATTATAATATTTGAGCTAAAATCTAGGTTAAATTTATATTTAGTAAAAAAATCTATCCCTAAAATATTATCAATTACATCAGCAATTAAAAAGTTATGTTCATAGTCCCGCTTCAGCAGGAAATTTAATTTTTTAGTTATACAATCATAAATGTTAATCTGACTTCCATTAGCAGCTGTAATAAAGCCAAAAGTATCTTTCCTTTGTTCTGCAGAACCCTTTAAAATAGAAAATGAACTCGCTGTATCTAACAGAAATAATTGGTTTGAATTAGCGTCATATATACGAAGGAGGCAATTAATTGCAAAATTTTTACATTCGTTTACATTTAAAACTTTGGGAAGCACTGACCCATTGCAAGAATCTGCATTTTCAACCCGCATCGCAGTATTTTGGCTTGGAACTAAAGGTTCCAGCCCAATAACTGACTTTTCGCTACCTTGATAATGCATATCCTTACCCTTAACACTAATATCGGAGGAAATCAAATTTTCCCTATACCAAGATTCATTTTCACTCAACTGAGAAGCTCTCTCGCATAAAACAGATGGTTTTACGCCATTAGTTGCATTTTCACTCGAATGAACATGAACCTGGATATTATTTTGATAGCACACAAAGAGTGGATCGCATTTTTACCTATACCGTGTGGTATTGTTCGAAGGTTTGGTTGGGGTAGCTTTCCTCCCTAAGACATTCTATATTGTTAAAACTACTTTTGTAATTACAAATTATCTGAGTTACCACAGGGTTAAAACTCACTTTCTTTGTACAGGGGCGTAACTCCACCCCTATACTTAGTTTCACTGCGAAGGTCGGGAAGTAGGTCCAGCATTGTTTTGTGATGGCGCTTGTGCCACCAAATGAGCCATTATGCAAGTGGCTCATTGGCACCTGTTAGCCATTTCACGGAATGTGAAATGGTAGTAGCAAAGGGGTCCATCCTTTCTAAATTCTGAAAGTGATCGACGACGGTCAGAACGACCTCTGTCCCAGTTAGGAGAGCGACCACTGTCCCAACCATAATCATTACGAGACATCCGTAGATCTAATTGATTTACTTGATATGTGAGGTCCTCCAACTTCTGAAACATCTCACTTAGTCGATTGTTTATTTGGGCCAAATCATTGTGTGAAATGTGAGATTAATGCTTCTTTCCTAGGTTGAGTCCACTTGCCCTTGTACTAGGGACGAATCCGAGAGTCATGGCATTGACCGAATAATCTGGATAGGATTTTGACTTATGACTTTGGGATTCCATGAACATGTCAGCTTCTTCGGCCAATTTATAAATATTCAATACCAATACCATTAATAACGGTACGAGATCGTCAGGTAGAACACGAAGAAACATCCCTGTTTCATAAGGTTTTTCATTTTGATGTAAGAAGCCATTGACCTTTGCGTTCTAATGATGCTTTAATTTTGTTAAGATATGCGGTGGGCTTTTCATCAGGTTTAAGCTCCTGCCGAAATAAATTTTCAGCTCTCTCTTTATCAGATGGAGCATAAGTTTCAGTTACAAGGCGAACCATTCTTCATACGTTTGAGGTCGTTGTTAGGGGATAACTCATTCTTTGAGTTATAGCCAGCGAAGGTGAGAAGGGACCGAAGTTGAACTTTTCGATATTGTCAGTAACAAAATATAGGCTAAATAAAAATTCCACACTTTACCACATCCCTTGTTTCATAATGAGCAATATCCTGCACAGAGAGTACTTTCCTTAGTCTTTGATGTGATTCAGGGGATAGGGTGTGAGAACGATCACTCTCACCCGTTATGCTAGGAATGGGGCTGCGACCATAGATTTCATTTTCATTTAGTCCATTTATTTAATTTGCTTCAACATCTACCTGATGTATGGAAGTTCCAGACTATGGACTATTTTTAAATTTTGAGTACCAGTCCTGTTTCTCGTCGAAGGCATCGTTGTAATAAAAAAAAATTACTGACTAGCCGAAAAACAGGTTATGCACGTTTGGCTTAGCCTATGATGTAAGTTTATTCATTTAAAGCCTAAACTTAGTAGCCTATTTAGTAAAAGGATATATTAGAGTTTAGTAAAATTCTGGTTTCAAAGATGATGTTTTTTTTCTCTTTTTCCCAACAGTCTTAGCTATGCTTCACTTAAAAACTTTAATTCACTGTTTTAGTAGTTATTTTATAGTAAAAGCACTTCACTCACTTCAACTAAACAAATACCATAGTATGTTTTGTAAAATTGTTAAATAAAATTAAAACACAATGTATTGTACAAAACTAGGCTGTGATTATGACAATAACTTATGCATAATTATCACCTCATATTAGTAGACTTAATACGTCAATTAATAAGTAATAGAGGCCCTAGGATAAGCAGGCACTCAGAATATAGCAATTACAAGAGGAGGCTATGGCTCTAAATAGATCAGGGGCTAGTGTGTTTATTTTGAGCTAAAAACATGTTTCATGTAATTAAATTCTACTTGATATTTTATGCATCTTCTAGTCTCACGTCTATCATGCACTACACAGTATCTTCAATCAGTTTACCAGTGCGCATAAATATCTATAAAATATTAAGGACCCCTAAGGGTATACCAGCTCCTCCAAATATACTAATAAATTATTTGGCAACCCTCGATAATAAAGTATCACCAAAAAGTACCTCATCTCAGGGATAAGATGCCCTAAAATTAATCTACAATTCAGAAATAAGTAATCATATGGATATATACAGCTCACGTCATCATGATGATAGATCCTCAATTGTTTATGGATTCCTCATATTAATATCATAACTTCACTACATTTCTATTTTGTTTTAAATTTTTCTTGACACGCACGGATTAAACAACCATACATCACCTACGGCAGACAAATCACACTCGTCTACAATTGATATTCGGAGTGTGAATGCTAATTGAAAGTCCGTCAAATTGTTAGAAAGAACAGAAAATGCGAACTTAAAAATCATAATTAGTATAAATTAATCGTGCATTGATATTTAAACCTAAACGTTAAATAAAAATACACCATGAATATTCAGTCATTAACGAATTCAAAGTTGCGACTAGGACCCTCGCTTGGTTTTAGGCGTGTTGAATGGAGTTAGCTACCACAGCTGATGTCTTACTAGTCAGAATGCATATATTGTCATTTAAAAATAATTATGATAATAGTGAAGATAAATGCACTCAAGTTTTTGTTAATAATACATATTATATAAATAAATTTATAATACTTATTTTTATAGTGAAAGTGAGTATTAGAAGCATCATTTCTCCTTGAAAACTTATAGTGATACTCAACTCTTATTGATGATTCATGTAAATCCTCGATCGAGATTACATGAGGGCTCCACAAAGATTAAAAGTACAAAGAGCATAGCTATAGTATAATAGATTAGGTGTGAGCTGAGCCGTAAGTGAAGTGACATATAGTATGAGTCATGTACTTAGTAAAAATCTCAAAAATATTATTGCTTTTGATTTGGCATAAGTATGTTATATATATATACATCATGTAATAGGGTGCTGATGCATTACTAAGATAATAACAAGTATAATTTTAGCTATGCGACTTCGGTCTAACTCACTCGGCAAACTTAATCCGGTTTCGTCTAGGTTATATTGCTCACGACTAGATCAAGTTCTATTGATATACTATTTCTCTCATGGTTATTCATTCACTCTTGTCACGTGTAATTATATCTAATTTATTATCTGCGATGTGTTCCAGGCTGAATATTATACGGGAATGAACTTACATCTTCCAGAATCTAGATCCTTTATATCTTGTTGTCAAGCGATCGATTCAGAATCATCAGATTGAAGAGAGCTTGCACGTGAACACATCTAAGGCAATAATACCAGACGTAGTGCGCCACAGGTATCGTATTAATTGAATATTTAGATTTGACATTATGTCTTACCAAATTACTTTCTAATCACTTTCTTTTGAGGATAAGACAAAATTCCCACTTTTAAACTATACTTTTAAATGATATTTGATATACCTATTGTATAAACCTTTTTGCAATAACTACAATTCATTTTATATTTTTATTCTTTCTTCATATAAATTTTTTTTAAGAAATGTTATGATTATTAAGTATTAATATTTAATATATACATTATCATTATTTCTTTTAATAGCTTTTCATACAATTATATATATATTTCCAATTTCTTATCAGGAACAAATAAATTGTTACTTAATATTCATTTTTTGTTTTTTAATAAAATTATTTATTCCGGTAAATGTTGTTTTAGTAGTTTTAAAATTATATAATAATATATATACTTGTTTAGACTTTCGATGTGTGGTATTGAATTGTATTTTATTATTTAATAATAATTATTTATTTTATCATAATATCAAATTTATATTTGATTAAACTCTTACATTTTATGGTTTTTATTAATAGAACATTAATTAATTTTATTTCACTTAAAATTTATATGTAACTTTATTTGGACACAACCTAATTTTCAGCAGATATAAAGCTAGATTAAGCGCAAACACACCGATACTCAATCCGGTAATAACTCCATCATGGAAAATATAGTCCCAAATCTATTTTACTAAATAATTGGTCTAATATTTATAATAATATGTTACTTTAAAATATATACCTTGGAGTCACAGAAAAAATATATGATATAACTCTCTATAATGAATTCAATCTCCAATGTACAATTGATTACTGCAATATAACAACACCACATTTTATTCTCAGTTTAAGTCATAATATTACTTAAAATCCCTATTTACACTAAGTATAGATATAAAATGTGCTCTATTTATTTAATAATCCATTTTATCTGCTTTAGAGCATGTGGTCAATATTTATTACACTAATTGTACTTATGAATACTCATACGCATCAATATCTACTAGAAATCACTCTTTCATACATCATATTAACACTATAGATTATTCTCACACTGTATTCATTCTCTATTTTCCTTTACTGTCTCGCATATACACACACTCTCACACAGGAGTGCATAAATATAAACAATTCAATCATGCGACATATAACTGTTACGGAGGACACACAATCTTGGACTCTAACTGATGCAATTCGTCTTAAGTGTACTATAATTAAAACTATGACGTTGCTCATATAGTAAAAAAGTACGGTGCTTACTCGCTACATAATCCTAACAATACTAGATTGTTTAACGAGCTAATAATGCGAGACTGGTTGTTACACCTAAGGGTTCTTCCAACAATATTCGCTTATTATTTTACATTTCTATAACTCTGACTTATAGTGACAATTCATTTTGGAACCTAGAGAATATAGATTTATTCATATTGTAAGAATATACACGGTTCATCTTGTCCTAGGGATCGATCCTTTTTGAGTACCCTCACGAGTAAAAGGATCGCACTCGAATGTGTAGTACTTTATATATAATGTTGTAGGAAAGTCTTACACTCACCATGAATAGTAGAAGATATGCTAGTGTTAATGCAATCAAGACACCGTGAATCCAGCTGTTAATAGAACCAATAATAAAAAACACCATATCCTGCAATCGCCTGAATTTCTGCTCACTCCGTATCAAAAGAAAGCAGGATATAGTAATCAGGTATCAAATATTCTATAGTATGTACTTTTATAAGATCTTTTGAGAGCATGAACCTGATCCACTCTACTTCTTAGACAAATCCACATTTTTTATTATTTGGTCAGCTACTATCGCTTCTCAAATTAGCGGAATGATACTGAATTTAGACATTGCAATATATCTTCTAAGATCTCTAAATCAATTTATATTAATCGCAGTAGAAATGCCTCAATTTGCTCTGTCTTTGTGTTTTAGCGTTTTGCTCCTATTATTGGCTATTCACCACTAATTCTCTTGGATCTTTATAATTATTGCTGATTTACATTATAGATTAGGAACTTTGAAAGTACTTTGTGTATTTAAGATATTTATTATATATAAACTGTTACTACGTGTTAATATATAATTCTTAATATACTTGAATAATGGGAAGTGTGAATGTGTATATAATACACTAACGAAACTAGTTACGGTATAAGATATAATAATAGCTAGTTTAGATTTAGTTTACCGATATTTTTTAGCTCATTATAATAAATTACCTCGTCTCAAAAATAGATGCCTGTACTCACGTTTTAGATAATACATAATAAATTATGATTACATAATATAATTATAGTACCAAAATCTATATAGGTAATAAAATATATAATATATATTATAAATATATTATATATATATTAATTATAATATAATATTATATATTTATTATATAGATATACGAATACTTGAAATATATATACTATATATAATTAATATATATTTTATATACTGATATATATTAATATATACTTAATTAATATATACTATGAAAATATATAATAGTTAATACATGTATTATAATTTAGAGTCAGCTTTTACAGTATTAGATTCATCTCCTGTTTATAAGTATAATTATCAAAGAAACTACTTGTCGACTATGTATAATTGTAACGGAAATTCGAATTTTTAAACGATCCTTCAGAAATTATTTGATTATGGAGGACATGAGTAATAGATAAAAAATAATAGATGGTACATAGAATAATAATAAAAAGTAATACATAATATTAAAATGTATGATGGATTTCTATTAGATGTTACACGATAACAGTACACTAATGGATCCCCAACTAAATATTTACGCCGTTCCCAGTCATGAGTCCCCCCATATTTTTCTTTTCAATGTAATGCGAACACACACACACACACACACACAAATAACACACAACCACAAACAACACACACTGCATTATCGCAACATTTGAAATACAGCCATGATAGATAGCAGTTTAAACAACGAGACAGTATTTCGGGCTATTAGTTGATCCTTCCTTACCTTAAATAATGCAATTTTAATTTTTTTTTTTAATTCTTTAATTTTTATTTTTTATTTATATCAAGACATACTTTTTACACATAATATTATCTCAGTTTCCCTCAATAATAACTATGAAACGTTTGTGAAGAAACGTCAATTTTTCAACATAAATATTTGTATATTTTAAAATAACTTTGATATAATAATAATGATTGTAATAATATTTATTTGGAGTTATTAATTAATAATTAAATTTATTATAAATTTTTTATTGGTGATAGTAGTTCTTTGCTATTACATGTCACGTTCTGTATTACTTAAAAATGTTATTCATTTTTATTAGATATATTGTGTTTTTTTTAGATACAAGGGTCAGCTAGTTTATCTGTATATATATAAGAATGTACTACATATATATATTAATGTATATTAATATATAATATATATATATATATATATATTTATATAATATACTTATTTAAATGATACTATTCATATAATATTATATTACATATTAATATATTATATATAATATTTACCGTAAATGCTGAAGAACAGTCCAATAGTCAGCTCGTTTATTTTTTTTTTTAATGATAATCTTTGTTTAATCTCAGAAATTATATGTTTAATTTATACTATATATAATGTTTTCAATTGGTTATTTTATAGGATATGAGAGAGTTGTGATATTATAGTGTTTGAAGGATAAACGTAGAAGAAAATAATTATAAAAATCGTAGTTTAATTATATTTTTAAATTTTGTTTGAAATCTCACTTTAAAAATATTCGATATGCCCGATGAACGAAAGTGTTAAGGGCGTCGGGAAAAGCGGGTCATTAAATATTATTTCTTTGTGCTTTTGTATGATAGAAGGAGAGAGAGGAGAGAGAGAGAGAGAGAAGAGGAGAGAGCTTTAGAGGATTGATTCAAATGCTTAAATAGTTAAGGTTAGAATACGTCTGAATCTGTCGTCTTACTTAATGAAATATCTCTTATATTTTAATTGTTAGATATAGCAGCTTTTGATAACATATGTTTGAGTTATAGTATTTATGATTGATATTACAACGTCTATTAGTGAATTTTTATATAACGACATTTTTAGTAAACGTCAGTGTGATTTACAATTATTTTGAAATTTTTTTTCACTTTATCTCTCGACCTCATGCTACGATTATGAAAAATAAGCATTGAAAAACAATGAATTATGACAATAATTTTTGATAAATTCAATAAAAAGATTTATAAAGTTTCAACTTTTCTTTTAACTTAAATCTTCCACTTATTATCTACGAACTAGGCACTCTAAGTGTGCTGAGCACTCATCGGTGTACACTTTTTGCGAATTAAGATTCTCTCACAAATTGTTAATTTAATTTATTTGTCAATCCAATTTAATACTTTATTTTGAATAATAATATTTGCACTTTTTAACAAAATAGGGACTTTTTTATTTATTTTTTTTTTTTTGTTCAGGTATATTCCTTAAGGAAATTCACCAGTGAACTTTTTTTTTATCGCCTAATACACTAGATAGAAGAAAAGGAATTCGGCTCCTATTAGAATCATCTATCTCTTCATCAAACTGTCTTTACTATCCTACTTCATTACATCAAATAACTTATCGAATCACAAATATTATCTGACAATTCTCTACATCTACTATTGTCACATCTTCTTTTACTCTAGTCTCTCTCTCTCTCTCTCTCTCTCTTACTTGTCTATCTCTCTCTGCTCGTCTCTTTCGTTTACTTAACTGTCTACTGCTCTGTTAGTTTGACTCTCTTTGTTGTTTTTCCTCACGAAATTGTAAAAAAAAAATCTTAATAAACTTGTAAAAATAAGCTTAATATATTCATAAATTTTTTTCATTTGAGTGAAATAATTGGTTAAAAATAAGACTTCCTATATAATTGCTAATCTATACTACAAATAATTCTGATATCTTTAATTAACGTAGGATGGAGAGAGGAAAGGGCAGTATAGAATTTTTTTGTACACAAATAAAAAAATATAAAAAAATTTTCAAATCTGCTGAATTATTTTTGAGATAGAGTTTTAGATTAGTATATATAAGTATATTATTATCATTAAAATTTTATATAATATATGGTTATAATAATATAATATATTTGCGTATTATACACCATTTATTCTTACTAATATTATTGGTATAATTTATATTATTTAAAAAATTTACAATTTAATTAAATACTGTAACGGTATTCCCTCTATGATTCGTGTTTTACCTCTCCATTTTACAGAGTATATGATATATAATATAAAATACTCAGTATATATATATATATTATTAAATATATATATTATATATAATATATTAATATATTAATATATATATATATATATATATTAATAATATATTATAATTATATTATTTATATTAATAATATAATATATATACTATATATTATATTTAATATATAATTATATTCGAAAGGTTCTTGAACCAAATATTTATGGCATCCTTTTTGCTCTTAATCTATTGAGCGTCTGACGCGGTTGAAGAAGGTGAACAGTTGAGCCGCACTTCTCCTTTATAGTGAGTTTAATTTTATCGTCTCCGATACATTTATCCACTCATAGATCTTTGTTTGTGGAGAGATTTCTTTTTCTATATTATTGATGTTTTGAAAATTGGTTTCCCTAGTATTAAGACTGATAATAGAGAGAGTAGAATGATGAAGGAGAACACAGAAGAAAATACGAAGATTTAAGTAGTATTACATGATCGAGAGATGGTTTATGAGTATGTGAAGAGAGTATAAAGATGAAGGCAGACTGATAGAGTCATTTATGAGAGAGCGAGAAATAGGAGATGAGGACACACCATAATGTGGGTAGAATTTGGGCCATCTTTTATAAATTTACCTTATTTTTGCTAAAATTCAATTTATATATTTTAATTTTACTTTTAAATATAGTAATATGTTATTATTTAATAAAAATAAATATTTAAACCTTATATTTAGTAAGTAATATAATAAAATTTCAATAATAATTAATATTATAATTACATTTGATAATAAAATGTGGTTGCCTCAATATTCACCACATTTAGTGGGACAATTTTGAACATACTTTTTTGTAATCAATTATATTTCCGATATAAATTTCATTATTTTAATTATTATATTATTTATCATACTTAATATACGTAATGTTGTATTATATTAGTATAACATATAGTATTAATCTACATCAACTCAATAATTGGCGGTATGTAGGTGAAGATAGATAAATAGGAGTTACTCATAAAATAAAGCGGAACAGAGATAAAGTATTATACGCAACACATTCGAACGCATATAATCGTCTGTAATAGAATAGGCCCCCCCCTTTGTATATCCGTGTTAATGAGAAGGTGATCAGTCGGGTCGATCTTATAAAAGTCGCCCCTTATGTAGTTCAATGTAGTAAATCTGACTCGAGTGCACTGATCTCTGCGACTACACATCAGAGTTTATCTCTATGGTAGATCAGTGTGAGAGAGGTAGTATACTAGCTCTAACCGGCAAATGATCTCAACACTGATAACCATACTAATACTCATAAAAATATCAACACTCCATTTCGCTCCTCATACGAGTTTTTTATCCTAAAACTAATATGTCGTAAAAATTTATTCGCATCTCCACATATTTTTTCTAATGCTTGTCAGAGACATAATTCATGTGTACTTATGATCTCTCTAACTACACTTACATTTTTACTCACTTTCATTCTCGTGTGTCTCACTCAAGCGGATACATCTAATAACCCTAGCTAGCTCTAAACAATACAATCTCCGATGCATGACAAATTACAATCGACATCACCAAAACATTAGAAAAAAAGAGAATTTTTTTATCTCTCTACTACGTGATTTACTCTCAGCTCAACTCGAGCTTCCCGGGAGTCGTATCCATTCTATTATGACCTTCGCGTTAGTTCCGTGTTATACGACTTACAATTACACTTCTATCCATTAGAGGTGCCTAATCTCTAATTTATATCTAAATTTATCTACTACATCATTACAAACTACAGCCGAGTATTGTCCATTCATGAATACATAAATTTAAGATCTTTTATTACACATTTATTAATTCCAAACCAAAATGACATCGTGTGGAGTAATGCCTGTGTGGATTTATCCCCATAAGTCCCCAGGTTGCGGATAGAGTTGCTTCGGATAGTACTAAAGTCCTTTAATATCCTTAGATATTACATAAATGTCCAGCGCAACAACACCATTAACCCTAGTACCTTAATTCATACAAACTTTCCCATATATAATATTTAATGATATATATATATATATAATATATATAATATATTATATATCATATAAATTAAATATATATATATATATATACTATATTATATATATATATATTTATTTATTAGATATATATATTACATATATATGCCAGATATTGTTATATATACATATATATTACTTACTTATATTCTATATAAACTATATCCTATATAATTATTAATATAAATTTATATAATATATATACTATATATATATATATATTATTATATATATAATAGTATAATATATATTATAAATAAATTCTAACACTTAATAGGTTAGTAGCCTATTCTGAGGAGGGAAATACTATAGGATATTTTTTACTACCACAGGATGCGAATACCAGGTGAGGTTTTTCGACTACGGTCATTATTGTCATCTGTTACCACGTCATATCCTACGATATAGCTCACATAGCTCTTATGAATAATATCTACATTTATATATATCTTAAACAAATATACAGATTTGTTTATTTATTATATATATATATATATATATATATATATATATATATATATATATTATATAAATATATAATATATATAATAAATATTAATTGTGTAAATGTATATTAATATATTATAATATATATATATATTAATTTTATCATAAAGTATTATTTAATATTAGAGTTTATTATATGTATTATCACTTTTATATAAAATATCACTACATCACTATTATTATCAAATTTATTTACCAATTATATTTCGCGTGACACTTATTATCATCATTAATTATCATCATTACAATTACTATCTTTTATCGAATGCATATAGACGACTATGCATTTTCATTGATGGTTGTGGTGAGGTGTAGTGTTGTTAATTTTGGGTTTTCTCCGATATAGTCTTAATCGCACACTATAATAAATATATTAAAAAAATATGTGTATCTCTTGGGTATGATTAGTTATATTGAATATACAGTAAAATATATTTCATTATTATTACAAAAAATATAATCATTTAAAGAACTAAACAAATAATATGATTATATTTATATAATATTATTCTGTAAATGGGAATTCTTAGTCGTATCATAGTGTTTTGTATTTCATAGTATTTATATAGTCATTATATTATTAATAAGATTATTAGTTAAGCAGCCTCGAATCAATATGAGCCAGAAAATGATAGCAGATCTGAGAGGTTTACATATATAATAAATTCTGATCACTCCTTGTTTCCAATCACATTAATTACGCTGGAGATCATATTTCAGTAGTAGTTGGTACGTCGATCTATCTCCTCAAACTTTGAGTACAATGAAGACGAGATCTTATTCGAATTTTACTCCAAGGAACTCTTCAAAAGGGTTTGACAACACACTCTTAATTAAAAAATTTTTTATTTTCTTCTATCAGCAGCGCACTCGCTAAGAGTGTTTAATATGTGAATAGTATTCTTTCATAATATTAATATGAAAAACATACTTTTCATTTTCTCACACATTTATTTTGTCATTTGTGAGCAATACTTCAAAGTTCAACATGATTTTTTTTATTAGTTCTCTTTCTTCACGTGTTTCTCAAAAGATGTACCATCTATTAATGTACCTATTTCACCAGTGAGATTAAAGCAAAATCTGTATATGTACATCCTCTCTAGATATTATCTCAGCTGCATATATGATAAATCTAATTTTTCAACTATTGTATCTTGTAGTTTTTACACACATTTTACTATCATCATATATGTATACTCTCTCCCCTGTTAGAATACAATACTTAGCGATACATCCAGAGTCTGAACACCATTATCCCATATCCTGCGTATACAATTCTTATTTATCTTCAAACTATCTGATACCTGAAAATAATCATTATCATCATATACGAGATTCAAATTTTAATAATTATTTTGGATTCAAATGAAAAAAACCATGACTCTCCCAATCTTTAGAAATCTCTTATATATATATTTCGTACCATAACACGCCTCCTAAAAGCTGAACCAAAAGATGCAACATTGCTCTCTCTCAGTAAAATATTTGAAAAACTCAAGTATAAAGTATTAATATCTCACTTACTATGGTACTCTCACGCATCTTAGGAACTTTCTTCGTGTCTTTGAACTGATATCGAGAGATAGTGAATGGTTAAGGTTTATCTATTCATATATAGGTTTGTATGTATTTATTCTCAAGACTTAAAGTTAAAAAATTGTAAAATAGTCTGGTTTATTTTCATATCCTTTATATTATAAAAGCTTCATACAATTAGTTGACTAAAATATACAATATAATAATTCTCGCTAGATTATAGATGTTGATCAATATTCGCACACACACCGAAATAGATATAGGTAAAAGAATAAATTCAAAGAAATAAACATATGTAATAGGCAAAATAATATATAATTTGCTTAACATTATCATATATACTATAATATTATTATAAATCCACACATTATCGAAAAAAATACAAAGTTATATATATATACAAATGATAAAATAATTTTAAATATTAAGATAAGACCTGATAAAAAGTAACTACCAAATAAAAAATTTACATTCTTTTTAAATGCCATTTAAAATAATAAATATTTATAATTTTCACTAAAGACCATTTATGTCCTCAATATTTCTTTAAGTATTTATATAATTATTAATAATATTACTATAATAAAGAAAAATTAACCTAATTATTTACTTATTTATTAAATTACCTCCTTATCACTTATATTAAGTACTGGAAGACAAGGATTAGTTATTCAAAGAGTTTACAAAATTTTGAAACGTGAGGGAAAACACACGTACACATCAGACAAATGAATCGATATAATACAAACAAAACTTCGAACTTAATGTTGAGATTATTATTATATGAAAGAGAATAAAATTTTATAATATTATATAAGTATAACATATTATAGTCTTACTAGAGTGAGACATGATAAGAAAAATTTGTCTTATAGTAACTTTAAAGGCTCTCAGAAAAGTACTGTTTTTCTTCATTCAATAATTGCTAGATATTCTTTAAAGAAATCTGAATTTTACATAGCGTAAGTAACATACTAACAAGACATTATATTTAACATAATTTATTATATAATCTAAGCAGACCTCTTTTTTTCACTATTAAATCTCTTACTTAACCTCTAATTCAATGGGTTTGAAGAAATAATGAAAATTCTATATATAATTAATCTAAATAATCTAAAAAACTTTAATAAAAACTAATGACTCTATCTACCATAACTTATTATGTGTATTTGAATTTTAAGAAAACAAACACATAACAACAAAATATTACTAACATAAAATAATATAATTAATATATGGGCCTAAAGTATAAAACATTTCGACAGCATAAGTATATTAAATAATATATAATTATGTAGAATAAATAACTAAATATTTAACTATATATTAATAATAAACATATTATAAGTAATAAAAAAAATGTATATATAGACGACTAACCTTGTGAGCTGATATCAAACTTGTAATGTCACAAAAACATTTATTCTGCCATAGTGTTGAATATTAACATTTTAACATATTTGACGATAGGCGATAAATTAAGTATTTTTTTTCGTTTTACATGAATAAAATATATCGAACTACGACTCGATATATTATTCATCACATATACTCTTGAATTGTGTAAAAAAATAGAATATAATAGAATATGATTAAATTTTCTTACTCATATATTTCAATCTTGCAGATATTATATAATCATATTATTATTTTAGTTTAAAATTTAAAAAATAACTATGTAAATAATTAATAATAATAGGATGATATTATGATATCTAAATTACCTCTTTTAAAGTTATTAATGTATTGTACTTCAGCCTCGGTAAAAAATTACAAAATTATCAGGACAGTACACAATTACAATGATCAGACAAAGTGTGTTATCTCTCTCTTTCT
>JABUQX010092048.1:20000-35007 GCA_015478945.1 Trachelipus rathkii | reverse complement strand
TTTAAACTAGAACTTGTAACTCTATATAGTATTATACTGCTTTAGAACTTTCTGCTGTATACGAATTAGCTGTTTAAACTTATCTGCTTATACTGTTTTAACTTTCTGCTTATTAATACTTATGCTATAATAAATCAAATACAATGTATTGAAATAATTAGAACTTAGAAAACAGAGATGTAATATGGATAAGCGCATCATCATTAGATGATTTTTTTAAGTCTGAATTATATAACACGGATATAATTTTGACACGTTAACAAGAAGCAGTTACATTAAAAGCAGTAAGAATCATTAAGAGATCCTAATTAAGAGATGGTATTAGACCTAACCCAAGGGGATTAGTTAGATAGCTTTGTTGTGTTTAAAAACTGCAGTTTTAACTCTAGCAGTAAAGTTAAAAGCCTATGTGCTAATAAGCGCAGAGTAATTGTACGCTTGTAAACCTGTCATGTTTATAATAATGAGGCTGTATTAAAACCTTCATGATTAAATTTTATCTGGTGAGTTTAAGTCTCAACTGGCTACATAATTCATATATAAACCATTACATACCTTTAAAGCAGTAAATCAGTAAATCAATAGAGGGTGTTAAGTTAAAGCAGTAAAAACACCATAAACAAACCAGAAGGGGACTACTTACATAGTCCTCCTGCTCTCCTTGTTCTGTCCCCTTTTTTACTTGCGGTGTTAGTCTGCATTTACTGCCTTTAACTAAATGTTTGGATAACCATACCCTCTGATACCTGTGATTGACGCTTACAGTGTAATTGATTAACTCAGAGAAATTGTTTTAACCTACTGGCTTTTAACTCTTCTGACATCCCTTAGCATGGCTTAAACTTTCTGTCTATTTGACTGTTTTTAACTTGTATACCCGGCCTGTTACGCTTTAACGCAATATTTATTAACATTATGTTATTTATTTTTTAATACTTTTTATTTATTTTATTTTATTTTTATTATATTTTTATTATTATTTTTATTATTTTTTATTTTATTTTAATTATTTTAACATATACTTAAGTGTTATTTACTTCATGCCTAATTGTTATTATTATTTAGAACACACCTACACCCGTGAGCTGTGACGCACACACCACTAACCACACACACACACACACACACACAACACCACACACACACACACCACACAAGACTCACACACACGCACTTACACTTAATATACAACCATTCACTATGACACTATACACACATTCACTATGACACTTACATTTGACCATAGACACTTACATTTTAGCACTTATACACATGCGGTACACACCACCCACAACTACACTTATAGCACACATTTCACTATGATACTATACACACATTCACTATACACTTACATTTTCCATAGACACTACAATTACACTTACCACTACACACAGCATTTTAGCTTACACGCACACAGATTTACTTACACGCACACACAATTTACTTATCACACACAATTACTTACACTCATACACAATTTTACTTACACACACAATTTACTTACAATCTCGCACACAGATTTACACACACAACCACACACACACTACACACACACACCCACGCACACTCATTATCATATAACTATAGTTATTTAAACATTTTATGTTTTAATTTAACACGTACGTTTATATTACTCATTCAAATATAAACTAAAAATTATGTCAAAGCATGCCTTAATACTTCTATAATAAATCAATCATTATCTGTGAACAAAGAATTTATTATTAAACTTTGTTGGGAGTTGTGTATTAAAAAATTTTTTTTATAATATCAAAGTTTAAATAACTTTTACTAAAATTTTATGAAATTTATAAAAACAATTTATATAATTTACATACCATAAATCAGTAATTCAGTAAGGCCAGCCCCTAGCACCCCTCTACAATCAAGCTATGCCCCACGTTTTGTATCTAGTTGACCTTACTGCAATTTACATCATCTTTAGCCATGTTAATAAGTAATTATAGTGAATGACATAATTCTTCTCTGCTAACATACGTGTATTATATTAAAATCATTCTCAGTTTTTATTTTTAAATATAACAGATTATTCACTTACATTATATTATTCACTCGCATGTTAACTAAAAATATTCAAGAGTTTTTTAAATCAATTACGGAGGTTCTTGTATTATTATGTATATTATCGTATTGTACATTGTAGAAGTCACATCACGATGAAAACACAACTACCTCACTCCTTACAGATACGAAAATCGTGACCTCTCTCTGTAAAATGTGGCTGAAATAACTACTTTAGGTCATAAACTTTAGGATAAATCCTTGTTGTAACCCGGACCGAATTAAGCCTAAATTCCAGGAATTATATTTCAAAACTGACCTTGATTTTCGTAAAATAGTGATCAATAACTAGCGTTACGGCCTTAAAGTTTAGGCCTTAAATATTATGATAAGCCTTTTGTAGACGGTGTTGCTAATTTAATCCTAATACAAGGTCAAAAGGTATTTCCCGGATAGTACAAGACATCATGTATTATTATTTTATAAATATATTTCAAAAATGAAACATGCTGGATCAGGTAGAGGATCCTATATAAGCAGGTAAAAAAGGAAATGTTTTCCTTACTGGTGATTGGTCGGGAGTAATCCGTATCTCTATATGACCTCGTATGCTGATTGTCGAGAATTATTTTATCGTCTTTTGAAAAATAACTTTGTTCTTTCAACTTGTATTTGAGCAAAGGTGTGTGTTTTATATCTTTTTAGACCCAAATCTCATTTAAAATTTATAGTCATTTGTTAACTTTAATGTGTGACAAAGTAATCTGATTTGTAATTTAAAAGTGTTTTATATACTAAGCTGGATAATATCATATTATAATAGAATATCATTACATTGAGGTAAATAATTATAATTTCACTAGAATATATAATATAATTAAATTCACTAAGTCATAAGCTAACCACGCAGGGCTCAGCATGAAGCCCCACCCGCAAAGCAGTCAACCCCGCACCCGCTGGTGCGTCCGCCGCGGTCCCCGCCCGCCGGGATTCGCCCCGCAGGCGCATATTTCCGCGTTCCCGCCACTCGCGTGCGCCGCTAGCGCAATTATTTCCGCCGCTAATTAATTATTATAGAACACACATACACACAACCACACAAATACCACACACGCACACATACACCACACACATTACCACACGACACACAACACACATCGCACACTCACTATACACACTATAAACGTATGAATTTATTAAACATTTTATTTTATTTTATTATCATATACTTGTATATTTACTTTCAGTGCCTATTGTTAGTATTATTTAGAAACACACATACACAAACACACACGCACAAATACACACACAACACACACTCACACACACACCCACTAACAGCTGCACACTTCACTAACACATATAGCGTATTAATTTATAAAACATTTTTATTATATTTTATTACTTAGTGTTATTACTTCATGCCTATTGTTATTAATTATTTAGAACACACATGCACCCACTCACACACACACACCACACACTCACACACACACACACACACATCACACACACACAACACACACACACACACACACACACACACACACGCACATACACACTTACACATAACGCACCCACCCACTCTATATTTGATCCCTGCAACTTGATGCCTCAGCTTTGGCCTTCCAACTTTGAATGTTGCTCAGTTTTGATCCCAACTTTTATGCCTCAGCGGGCGGAACGCGGAAATATTGCGCCTGCGGCGCACGCGGCGGGCGGACGCGGCGGACGCACCTGCGGGTGCGGGGTTGACTGCCTTTGCGGGTGGGCTCATGCTGAGCCCTGGTGGTTAGCTAATGAATAATAGAAGAAAAAAAAATTAATTATTATCAATGTCACATGACATTAATAATTATTCCTAAATGTAAGTATTTATTATAAAATATATTATTTACACTTAGTAAAAAAAACCACTTTTATACAAATCAGATAACTTGTGCTCCGCTTAACAGCTAAAATGACTATGATTTTTAAATGAGTTTGGTCTAAAAGATAATAAAACACACCACCTGCTCAAATACAAGTTGAAAGAACAAAGTTGATTTTCAAAAGACGATAAAATAATTCTCGACCAATCATCATACGAGGTCATATAGAGACAAGGGATTACCCGACCAATCACAAGTAAGGGAAAACATTTCCTTTTTTTTACCGCTTAAAGGATCTTACGATCCAGCATGTTTCAGTGAAATATATTATAAAAATAATAATAACAATGATTCTTGTCTATACGGAATTACCTTTTGACCTGAATTAGGATTAAATAAGCCCGTCTACAAAAAGGCTTATCCTAAATTAGGCCTAAATTTTTAGGCCAAACGTAGTTATTGCACCACATTTTACAGAAAAAAAGGTCAGTTTGAAATGTATATTTTTGACCTGGATTAGGGCTTTAATTCGCTCCGGGTTTACAAAAAGATTATCTTAAATTAGACCGTAATTAGTTTTTCAGCCACATCTTTACAGAGAGAGGTCAGTTTCGTATCTAGAGTAAGGAGTGAGGGTAGTTGTGTTTTCTCGTGATGTGATTGTCAATGTACATTAAGATAATAATAATAATAATAAAGGAAAACCAGAATATTATTTAAAAACTTTGAAATATTTTAGTTAACATCGAGTGAATAATAAATGTAAGTGAATAATTTATTTTTAAATAAAAACTTAGATGATTAATAAAAATACATTATGTTAGAGAGGAAAACTTATTTTGTGGATTTTATTACTATTTACAATGGCTAAGATGATTGTAAAGCAGTAAGTCATAGAACAAACGTAGCATACTTGATGTAGAGGGTGCTAGGGCTGGCCTTACTGATTTATTGCTTAAGGGTAAAATATATGTTTTAATAAAATTTCATAAAATTTTAGTAAAAGTTATTTTAAACTTGATAGTTATAAAAGTTATAAACAAAAAGATTCAACAGTTAATAATAAATTCTTTGTTCAAAGATATGATTGATGAATTATTATAGAAGTTTTAAAAAACTTAAATAATTTTAGTTATATTTGAATGGGTAATATAAAATGTACGTGTTTTAATTAAAACATAAAAATGTTTTAATAAATGTATACTTATATATGTTGAGTGGTGCTGTTGATGTGTGGGTGTAGGTGTGGTAATCTGATGTGCGAGTGTAATAAATCTGTGTGTGTAAGTTAATCTCTGTGTATGAGTGTAAGTAAATCTGTGTGTGTAAGTAAATCTGTGTGATTGTGTGTAAGTTAAATCTGTTGAGTGTAAGTAAATTCTGTGTGTGAGTGTAAGTGTAAATTGAAGTGTCTATGAAAATGTTAAGTGTCATAGTGATATGTCGCTGATAGTAAGTATCATAGTGAATGTGTAGTATAAGTGTAATGTTGTGTGTGTAGACCCATGTGTATAAGTGCTAAATGTAAGTGTCTATCGTAAATGAAGTTCATAGTGAAATGTGTGATATAAGGTCATAGTGAATGGATGTGTATAGTTAAGTGCGTGTGTGTGATGTCTTGTGTGTGTTGTGTGTGTGTTGTGTGTGTGGTGTGGTGTGTGTTGTGTCGTGTAGTGCGCACGCTTTCACGTGATGTAGGTGTGTTCTAGATAATAATAACAATAGCATGAAGTAAATAACATAAGTATAATAAAAATAATAAATAAAAAAATAATAAAAAATAATAAAATAATAATAAAAATAAATAAAATAATTAATAAAAATAATAAAAAGTATTATTAAAACAAAATAAAAAACATAATGTAATAAATATATGAGTTAAAGCAGTTTAAAGCAGAAATTTAAAACAGTAAAGCAGAAAGTTAAAGCAGTAAAGCAGAAAGTTAAAGCAGTAAAACATGAGTTAAAGCAGTAAAACATGAGTTAAAGCGTAAAGCAGTAAAACAAAAGCATACTAACCCCCTTGGTGTTAGTAACACCTCTATTTATTTACTGATTTACTTGCTTAAGGTATGTAATGTTAATAATATTGAGGTGGTAAATAAACATATGAGTTTTAAAGCAGTAAACATGAGTTAAAGCAGTAAAGCAGAAAGTTAAAACAGTAAAGCAGTAAAACAAAAAGCATACTAATCCCCCCTAGGTGTGTGGCAGTAAAACACCTCTATTGATTTACTATTTACTGCTTTAAGGTATGTTATGTTAATGAATATGTGAGTTAAACAGTAAACATATGATTAAAGCAGAAAAACATGAGTTAAAGCAATAAAGCAGAAAGTTAAAACAGGAAAGCAGAAATTAAAGCAGTAAAGCAGAAAGTTAAAAGAGTAAAACATGAGTAAAGCAGTAAAACATGAGTTAAAGCAGGTAAAGCAGATAAAACAAAAGCATTACATAATCCCCCCTTGTGTTAAGGTAACACCTCTACTTGATTACTGACTTTACTGCTAAGTATTAATGTTAATGAATAGTGAGTTAAAACAGTAAAACATATGAGTTAAAGCAGTACAAAACAAAAGCAAAGCAGTAAAGCAGTAAACAAAAGCATTTACTAATCCTCCCCTAGTGTTAGGTAACAACCTCTATTGATTTAGCTATTTACTGCTTTAAGGTATTAATGTTAATGTTTTTAATTAAAATTTCGTACAATTAGAAAATAAAATTGATTATATATCAGAACCACCTGATTTTTTTTTTTCTTCCTCTCATTCCTCATTCTTTTCATTATTTATAGTGGCATAACTTCTTAAAATAGATTATCTAATTTAATTATTGGTTCTCAGACTTTTCCTGCGTTTAAGAGTGTAACTACATGGCCTCAGTACTCGACTCATCAATTTGTGAATTAGTCGCTGATGGAGCTTTACCCCAAAACGCTCCTCTGGATACCGTTCCCTGATACATGACTCATTTTTATTTTAAGGTAAAAGGTGTAATTATATTTAATATAATATGTGTGTAGAAAATATTTGTGTGTAGTGTAGGTGTGAGTACGTTGTTATTATTGATCAAGGCTGATGTATGTGTTCTATTGTTATGTGTGCTTGTGTATGTGTGTAGGATAGGTGTGAGCGAAGTGGCCTATGGGTAGGTGATATGTGGTTGTATAAAAAGCCTAGCGTTATGTGTGTGTGTGTGTATAAATAGGCCTAGCGTGTGCGTCCACGTGTTGTGCAATTAAGTGTACATAGTGTGTGATAGACGTAGGGAGTAGGTAGCTGGTGTGTATGTATCAGTGGCAGGGTCGTAAGGGTGTTGTGGTTATATTAGAGCGCGATGTATGTGTCTAGATGATGTGTGTAGGTGCAGATTGAGTGTAGTAGTGTCTATTGGGCGTGAAGGTGTATGTTGTTGTAATAAAGTAGATACTAGCGGGTTGTGTGTGTTGTTGTGGTGTGTATAAGTAGCGTAACGGGTGTGTGTGTGTGTGTTTTGTGTGTGTATGTGTCAGTGTGTAAGTATGTTGTTAATATGTATGGGTGTGTATGGTATAGCGATTTACTCTCTCTCTCCTCTCTCTCGAACTACTATACTATATATACTATACTATATAATAGTTTTATATATATAATATATAATATTAATATTATATATATATATATATAAAGTATATAATATATATATATATATATTTATATATAATAAGTTATTATATATATATATAGTATATATATATATAGTATATATAGTATATATATATATATATTACATTATATAAAATGAAAAATCGAGATGCGCTTTTTCTATACTTTTAATATGGAAATAGCTATTTCCAAATTTTTTGATATGCAAAAAAATGATTATATATAAGTAACATTTGTTTATATATTAAAGGGCATTCAGACGTAGCCCAATTAGTTAAGTCCTATACACTTCCTTAAGAGGCTACGGATCGAGTTCCAGTTCTGTCAGTGACATGGAGAGTCACTTTTTTAAATTCCCACAATTCCTTTGTTCATTCTTGTGGTGGGATGATTCGCATCAGAAGATAGAAGATGTTACGCGCAAGCGCATGTGCATATACATGTATGCGCAAAACGCATGACTAAGTAAGGTAGTATAAAATGACATGTGGCGCACCATTCCTTAAAGAGCCCAAGGTCAGGATACCTGGAAAACCTTCAGAAGAGTACAAGAGCTACTAATTGTAATATATATAGTGAAAGGCAATTGAAAAATAGATCAATAAATTTATGTAAGGGAATTAGGATATATCCTTGCTTGGAGAGCACCAGACAGATTAAAGCAGTCACGTGTAATGGAGGTATAGAATACGGTGAATGAGACGGGTAGAGATGACTGGGATGATGAGGTGTTGGGGAAAGTGTGGTATTAGGGTGAGTGTAGTGTCTATGGATGCATTCTGGATACTTAAAATAAATTCATTGAGATTATAGAAAACGAGGATGCGAAACAGACGAAAAAAACGGCTCCTGCTTGGTGCCAGTGCGGTGCTGGAAGCGTCGGTGCGGTGCGGGTGCTGCGCGGAACTTGTTTTAAAAACGCGAACGATTAAAACGCGACAACACGGATGACTGCGACGATTTAAAACGCGACGATGATTACGATTTCATCCCGACGACGCGACGATTGAAAATTTATGACGATGATTAACAAAACGCAAATTAAAAACAAAATGGCGACGCAAGTCAACAAGGTTATTACCATTAAAAAAAATAAAAAAAAAAAAAAAAAAAAAAAAAAAAAAAAAAAAAAAAAAAAAAAAAAAAAAAAAAAAAAAAAAAAAAAAAAAAAAAAAAAAAAAAAAAATAAAATAAAATAAATAAAATCTAAAAAAAATAAAAAAAAAAACACCCATGAAGGTAGCTGAGTAAAAAATATCCACCTGATTAGCGACTGTGCTCATCGCTGGTCAGGTGGTCAGCACGACCGAAATGGCCCTCCTACTACTTCAGTTCATATTTTCTGAAAAAAATTTCTAAGTTCAAAAAAATTTCTAAGTTCAGAAAAGTTAAGTTAAGTTAAGTTTTTTAGGAAAATCTTTAGTGCAAGCTTCTGGAATTATGCCCGAAGCTTGCCACTGTATTTCTAAAAAATCTTAATTTAAATTAACTTTTCTGAACTTAGAATATTTTCGAACTAGAAATATTTTTCCGAAAATATTAACTAATGCAAATAATTCTCTTTACATATATATATGTATATAAATTATAGTATATATAGTGAATATATATATTTATATATATATTATATATATATATTATATATATATATAAGAGATAATATAATATAATAGTATATAATTATAATATAGATATATATATATATATATATATATATATAGTATATATAATTATACGTATATATAAATATATATATATAGTATTATATTATATATAGTATATATTATATAATGTATATATCTATATATATATTCTATATATAGATATACTAATATATATAATATATTATTATATATATATATATATATATATTATATATATATATTTAATATATATAGTATATCTATATATATATATATATATATTATATATATATATATAGGTTTATATATATAATAATATATATATAATATAATAATTATATAATATTATATATATATATAATTAATTGATTAATATATATATATATATATATATATTATATTATATATATATTATATATTATATATATACAAAATGGGCATTAACGCGTAAAGCGTTAATCCGTTAATTAACTCGTTAATGTTTTCGTTAACTATTTAAACGCTTTCGTTAATCGAAAAAAATAATCGACTATTAAACGAGTTAAAAATTTCCCATACATCCAGTTTAATCGTTACTTTAATTTACGAATTATAAAATATTTCTTATCAGATTTTAAATTGATTAGATTCGATTTTGATAACAAACTATATTTCCAAAATTTCCTAACCGCTCCTCTTCAATGGCTTCAAAATGTGTTATTTCTTACATGCGTTATTATCCCGTTAAAATGTTGTCGACAGTTTTTCTTTTCGTCATTCTCATTTCTTATGGTTCGCTGAAGAAAAAAGCAGATAGTGAAATGTTGCCCGCTTAAGAGTCATTAAACTACTTGCGTTTAGTTACTTGAACTGCTTCTTTTGCGACTAGTGAAAAAATATAAGAACTAGGCCTCATAAGCGGAACTATAAAAAATCATACAATTGTATAAAATTCTAATTGACATATCCATATTTTTACAATAATATACTACTCGGGTGTCCGTTAAAAGAATGTCCCAGTTCCAATGCTTTATTAAACAGCTAAGTATACAATATCAAAGCATATCATATCATCAAAGGAGGTAACATTGAACAGAGTCTTTACCTACATATGTTTCAATATGTTGCCCCCTTCGTTAATGAAAGACATTTAACCGATAATCCATTCCTCCCCAAAATTGGTAACAGATCCGAGTAATGAAAGAAATCAGTTCAATTCGGAGCTTCAACTCGCGTATAATTTCGGCAGCCCCGATAGGAAGAAATCGCATGCGTTAAGCGGGGACCGGGGGCCAGATATATAGCAGCTCTGTCGTCTGGACCATTTTGACCAACCCAACGATCTGGAAGTAAGTCGTTCAACCACGCTCGCACTATGTGACTCCAATGTGGAGGGCTCCATCTTGCTGCCATTATAAAGTTTACCGCTTCATCTCTAAAATTGTTAAAAGCCTGTGTAACAGTATCAATAGCGTCCCCTGTTACGGTTTGCTCTGCGAAAAAGGAAAGGTCCATTAGACCTGCGTCGGATATGGCGCAAAAAGCTAAACCTTTGGAATCACGTTCGTGTTCTACAAGTTCATGCGGATTTTGACCCCAGATACGAACAATATGGGCATTCACCTTACCCTTGAGATGAAAGGGACTCATCACTAAACACTACACGATCTAGGTCATCGTCTCGACCTAACACTGCACAGCAAAGGTAAACCGTAGAGCCTATTCGTCGGGCTTTAACATGTACAAACTGCAACCGTTATGCACGCATGTGTAAACGTTTCCTTAAAACCTTCCACACCGTCGTTTTTTTGCACCTGCAGTTCGGGACTTGCTCTCCGAACGGATTTCTTAGCTATAAGAAAGGAGGCCCGGATACGGTTCCATATTCCGTACAGTCCACTTTCGGCCGTCCCTAGACTTTTACCTTGACAAAGAACATCCATTGAGTTGCAAATTGCCAATAGCCATCGGCGAATGTTTGCCACATGGAGGATCACATTGGAAACGTAAACATACGCCACGATGAATCGTATTTACAGAATCCACCACTTGGCATATTGTAGAAACACAGAAAGCTTTACGTCAGACTCGCTATTTAGTCAGTATGTGCAACACGCACTAGAGAAACTACATATGAATGCGCGCATGCGCGCATATGTCGACCTATCAGGAACTCGTTCTGGTGCAAGTGCATATTCGAAACTATGCAAATTACTCTTCACTTTGATGTATGATATGATATGATATGATATTGTATGATTATTTGCTGTTATAATAAAGATTTGAAACTCGGGAAATTCTTGTTACGGACACCCTGTATTGGAGTATAATTAATAATGTATTACGCTTTGGCAAGTATTCTTCTGCAAGCGGCAAAAGATCTGCTAAGTCAAAGCCTAATTAATTTGTTTTATAAGCTTAATATCATTATTATATTGTTAGAACTTATTTATAATAAAGAAAAATTAACAATAATTATTTACTATTCCTTACATATTGTGATGACGGTTAACGTTAACGATTAACGTAACTTCCGCTACATTCTTTACCAATCTACCCTTTAATGATAATATCGTCGGCAATTTTTGTGCTATTGATAAAATAATAACCCGATAGCTCTGCACATTTCACGGTGCCCACCGTGTGTGTATATATATATATTATATATAATATATATATATAATATAATATAATATATTAATATATATAATATATATATATATATATGTATATATATATATATATATATAATATATATTATAGATAATATAATACTAATAGCTAAGTATAGGACGACTCACGTATTTTCTGAAAAAATCCAAGTCCAAAATCAATATATCGATATGTATTTATAGGTCATATATTAATAGTATATTTATTTATAGGTCGATATATTATTATTATATTATATTTATATATTATATTATTATATATTATTATTATTATTATTATTATTATTATTATTATTATTATTATTATTATTATTATTATTATTATTATTATTATTATTATTATTATTATTATTATTATTATCTTCATTTTTATTATTTTGCTTATTTAATTTATTTATTTATTTATTTATTTATCATAATTTAGTTTGTATAAGATAAATTTTGGTTTTATCACAACTTGACGTCTCTAAAATTGTTCCGTTCTCTGTCACCGCAGATAACTGTAAATTCCTTTTTCATGTCAAAAGTAGAAAAACAAACAAGCCTTAATATTTTGGTCAGATTGTGGTTGACTCAGGCTCTCAGCTGTTGCGATTTAAATATTAGGTTGAAAAGTTATCATACTAATATTTCATAAAGAAGTGAATTAATTTTTTAATTCTTCAAGATGTTAGCATTAATTAATAAAATATTAGATTGGTTCAGAAGCTTGTTTTGGAAAGAAGAAATGGAACTAACCTTGGTTGGGCTGCAATATTCTGGAAAAACTACCTTCGTAAATGTCATAGCGGTATGTTCTTTGCTATTTAAATTAATAATAATATTTTGAATATCTTAGCGCTTATGGTAGACTTACATTGTTCTTTAAATTACATAGTTATTGTAATGTCAATTTATTCTTAGGCCTAGGCCTACTTAGTTATTGTAAAGTAAACTTTTTCTCTAGTAGGTCTTTTTAGTAGGCCCCAAATTGTAGCCCCAGGTTTTATCCTATTTTATGCATTTAAGCCCTTAAGAATAAAAATGGAATCCTAATTATAAAAGTTATGAAGAACTTATACTTTTAGGTAAAATAATAGAAACTCTATCAAGTACTTTGTTTTAAAAAAAAAAAGAAACGTTTCATTTGACACATTCATAATCTATTTGTAGACATTTTCTTCTATAGCAAAACTTTAAACTTACACGATTGGGCTTAATAATATCAATTATCCAGCTATAAATATGGTAGTCCTGAACCTGCCTTTAAATTGTTATTTTAGTATGAAGTCAAAATGTATCCAAAAGTTTAAAATGATAGGAAAGTTATATTTATTAAATTTAACATTTAGATGCAAAACTTTTGGGAATTGTTTACAATAAGTGCCTCTAAACAGATTTTGGTAATTGTTACCCAGAGGGTTGTCACCCCCGATTTTTATGAAAATCACAGGACATAAAAATAATAATAAAGAATAGTGAAAACGAAAATCGTTGCTCTCCTTAGGAAAAAAAGTTACAGCCTCTCAAAGTTGTAAAAAACCCCATAGGATTTATTATTAAAAAAAAAAACATTTTTTTTTTTGAAAATCACAGGATATACTCTAAAAAAATAATAATGAAGAATAGTGAAAACGAAAATCGGCAGTCTCTTTAGGAAAAAAAGTTACAACATCTTCAAGTTTAAAATTTTCCCATAGACTTTCTTATAATAAAAATTAGTGGGCCTCGTGCTCGTTTTAGGGCCATCCTAGTTCAGGTTATGGGCCAAACTAAAGAAGTTACCCGCATGATTTCTCGAAAACTAAGATAGGTACAAGAAAACTGATAACATATATGGAATCAGCGTATGAAATTTGTATGGAAAATGAAAAAAAAAAATTTTACTTTTTTTTATTATTTTTTTTATCTCCAAAACTACGATAGGTAGAAGAAAACTAATAACATATATGGAATCAGCGTAAAAAATTCTTTTAGGGCTCGAGCGACGGTGGGACAGAGGGGGGCGGAAACCCCCACGACCACCCAAAACAAAGATCGCGGGGTTTCGGGAGACCGCTCCCCGGAGGGGGAAAATAGTCCAACCCCGTCGTCCCCCAGGAGGCGAGAGACCCTGACTCATTGCATCTTTGGGTTTTCCCTGGGGTATTCTTTTAGTTAAAAAAAAAAAAAGGGTCATGTCAATTTTTTCTTACGTTCTTTGGTGAAGTTTTGTTAATAATGAAAAAGTAAAATTTACACCTATGTATAAGAGAAAAAAAGTTATTCAATATTTACGAGTATTGGTGAAGCTCGATAAATTTTAATTTCTTTTTCTTTTTTAATTTTTATTTATTATTTAAGTTTTTTTAAACAATTTATTTAATTTAACAACTTATATTGGTGCTAAAAAAAAGTTCAAGATTGTTTTCAATATTTTAAGTTATTTTATTTATGTTTCTTATGTATTTAATTACATTACATTAAAACAAAGAGGAATTAAATATTTGTCAACCAGTGTATTAATTCAATAACTACTTGCGGGAGGTAACATAAATCATATTTTTAATTGAAAATTTATTTTGTGTTTATGTGACGTTATGGTTAGGTTAGGTAGACGTATGTTAGTATGTGACGTTTATGGTTAGGGTTAAATTAGGTTAGGTTTGGTTGTTAGGTTAGGTTAAATTAGGTAGGTTAGAGGTTACATAAGTTAGATTATGGGGAGATTAGTTATATGCATTAGATTAAGAAAGTTTAATTTTGTTTAAAAAAAATAAAATTTAATTTATTTCACATGTTTGGTTAATGCGCTTCAAATTAATATAATATGCATTTGTGGACAAAACATGACAGTGGAAATACATGAAATATGCTTATCAAAAATGTTGAATGTACGTGGATTGTTTTTAAATATAAAGCTAAAAACCCTAAAAAGGAATGAACAGAAGTTGATTAATTCATATAATTGCGAGTATGTGTGGCGTAAAAGAAATGAAGAAAAAATCTATTTGGAAGAATATTAAAGGATATTGTAGAATTTATATATATATATATCCGTATATATATATATAAATATATAAATATATATATACTATATATATATATATATATATATATATAATATATTATATATTATATAATTATATACTATAATATATATATATATAGCTATAGTATATATATATATATATATATAATATATAATATATATATAT
>JABUQX010092048.1:0-17500 GCA_015478945.1 Trachelipus rathkii | reverse complement strand
AGACTGATCATTGATTTTTTTTTGTTCATTACTATTTTTTTTAGAGTATGGTATGATTTTTAAAAAAATCTGTTTAAAGACCCTTATTGTAAACAGTTACCAAATTTTTTTTTTTAATTTTTACTATTAAGTAATATTAATATAAGAAATTGTTAGCTGAATATGTTTTTATTAATCTGTTCTTAAATTTCTAGGAATTCAGTAGGATTCCTTATCTAACTTGGATCAAAGAAGTTCTGTATTTATAAATTGTATACTAGACAACTTTTTGATCCAGGTAGTCCATGAACCCACAAGACATGCAGCACTATTAGGCTTATATTAACTAGTGATGAGGTTAGAGTTAAAGAAATTTAAGAATTAGTAACCATACTGGTAATATAATTAGATTTAACAATAATATGATATCATGGCTTACATTGTAAGTTAAGGAAAAGATCTTCTTAGATTTCTGAAATGGTGATTTTACCAAACTTTGAGACATGCTTAGTATAATTAAAAACATAGGAAACAGAAAGACAGTTAGAAGCTATATGGGCCTATCAAGACTGTCCTAGTCAAACTAAATATTTATCAAATAATTGCTCATGTAACATGCACAACCTCCACTGTACCCTAAGGCTTGTCAATATCTTAAACAAAGGTCCGAATAATATATACACCAACTATTATCAAAATCAAAAACTATATATAAGGTACATTCTAATCACACTGCAAGCCTTAATAATAAGTTCGTCATACTGGTAGTTACAATATATAGTTTTACCTTAACTAACTAAAAACCTGCCAATTTGGCTTAGTCAAAAAATATTATATGATGTCCAAACCACATAGGCCTATATACCTATCCAATCCTTTCTTAAATGTGAGTCATACTCAACAACCTCCTGCGCAAGCCATTCCAAAAATTAATAACCCTGTTACTGAGTGAATGTTTTCTTACATCAAGATAGCATACTTTCTTTTTAATTTTCTTATTATGTCCCCTGGTCTCTCATCCATGGTCTACTATAAAGGATTTATTAGTCTCAGAATTATCAATAGATGAAGTATTTTGTAGACTTGTATTGTCCCCCCACTAACAATTCCCTATCTACAGAAAAATTCCTTACTCCTTCAGCCTCTCCTCATAGCTCTTATCCTCAAACCCAGAAACTATTCTTGTTTTTCTGTTGCATTCTCTCCAGCATTTAGCTATGTCTTTTCTTAAATAAGGGTCCCAAACTTGTGCACAATACTGTATATAATACTAACCTAGCATTGGCTATTATACTGCTAACTTATTACTTCCTTACTCTTGTTAAATAACATCCGATTTATTTATTCCTAACATCTTATGTAGCTTATTCCTTGTTTCAAACACTGATTAGCACTTTTCAGATTATGCTTATAATCACACCTAAATTCTTGTTCTTATGCACAGACTCCAGCCAATCTCCATTCATATCATAGTTTAAAATCTTTTATTTTGAGGTAACCTAGGTGAAGAACCTACACTTTTTACTATTAAAATTCATTTGCCACTTATATTCTGTCCACCCAAGAAGTATATCCAAGATCATTTTGAATCTTATACATCCTTCACTATTCCAAATATACTGTGGTAAAAAAAATGAAGCATGCTTTTAGTTTGTGATTTTTCTATAAAAGACATAAAAGACAAAAAGAATATTGGCGAATTAAAAAGCCACATGGCCTATCGAGACTGTGTTCCAGTCAACCCACTACCCAAACATGCTCATGCAAATCCACAAAGCACCCTAGGGTTGTCAATTTGTTATAACTACAAATCCACCAATTTGGCTTAGTCAAAACTAATGATATATAAATATGATACCCAAACCATCCACATGCATTAATAACTAAGTTATGGTCACGCATGCAGTCTTATATTAATAACTACTATAGCTAAAAACCCGCCAATTTGGCTTCGTCTAAATATATTATATGATTCCCAACCCATCCATAAACGAATCTAACCCTTCTTAAATGTTGCAATCGAGTCACACTCAACAACGTCCCTTTGGCAGACTATTCCAAAATTTAAACAACCCTATTACTTAATGCATGCTTTTCTATATCAAGATGGCATGCTTCTTCTTAATTTTCTTATGCCCCCTGGTCTTAACCTGTCCATGTTCTACTATGAAAGATTTATTGGTCTCTGTCATTACAATAGATGTAAATATTTTGTAGACTTTATCATGTCCGCCCTCTGAGAAATCGCCTTTCTACAGAAAACATTCCTAACTCCTTCAGCCTCTCGCTCATAGCTCTTACCCTCAAACCCAGAAATCATCCTTGTTGCCTTCTACGTTGCACTCTCTCGGAGCATATCTAAGTCTTCTTTTAAATAGGGCCCAAACTTCGTGCACAATACTCTGATTACTGCCTAACATAGCTATTATACATTTTACTTATTACTTCCTTGCTCTTATAAACAACATTGCGATTTATAATGCCCAGCATCTTATAAGCTTTATTTCTAGCTTCCAAACCGACTGATTAGCTACTTTCAAATTATCTGCTTATGAATCAACACCTAAATCGTGTTTCTGCGTCCACAACTCAAGCCAAATCCCCATTCATATCCGTAGTTAAAAACTTTTATTTGAGTAACCCCAGTGAAGAACCTTACACTTTTTACTATTAATAATCACTTGGCACTTATATAGCCTTACAAAGAAATTACAAAAAAAAAAAAAAAAAAAATAAAAAACGAAAATGATCATTTTGGCAATCTTTATGCATCTTCACTATTCCTTAAACTGAGTGGCCACTTAGTATCATCTGCAAACTTAAAACCTTGCAATTTAAGTCCCCTGTCTAAATATTTATTATATATATATACATAATAGTGGCCCCAGCACTAACCCTGTGGAACACCACTCTTCACTTTTTCCCATATGATTTATTCCCATTTAGTTGTACACACTGTTTTTCTATTCGCAACGCACTCTTTAATCCAAACCAGTGTACCACTCCACCATATAACCACAGTGCAATAAACTTTCATTTCAGCCTTTTGTGGGGAACCTTATCAAAAGCTTTACTAGAGTCTAAAATATACAATAATCAACTGGATCTCCTCGTTCAATGCAGCAGTAATGTATTCCATAATTCTAAAAGGTTTGTCTGACATGACCTACCTTTTCTGAAACCGTGTTGTGCTGGGAGTCTTACAATACCTTGTTATCTTCTAAATAATTCGCTATATGACTCGAGAAAAACATATACGAGAACCTTTACAACCAGAGATGTTAAGCTAACTGGCCTAAATTTCCCAAATCTTCCTTACTACCTTTCTTATAAATAGGCACAACATATGCTCTTTTCCAGTCATCTGGTACCTCACCAAATGTTATAGATCGCTTAAAAATCAAATTCAGTGCCTTTGCAATGCTGATACTACCCTCTTTCAGAATTCTACCATATATCCCATCAGGCCCTGCAGCTTTACCTGGATCAATATGGTCAAATAAACGTTTAAATTTCTTTTACCCAAATTTCAAATTCTGTAAGTCCCTTTGTTACTAAATAATAATAAATTAGGTATTGTTCTATATTTGAATCAGTTCATATTTTCTGAAAAAATTTTCTAAGTTCAAAAAAATTTCTAAGTTCAGAAAAGTTAAGTTAAGTTAAGTTTTTTAAGAAAATTCTTTAGTGGCAAGCTTCTGGCATAATTCCAGAAGCTTGCCACTAAAGAATTTTCTTAAAAAACTTAACTTAACTTTTCTGAACTTAGAAATTTTTTTGAACTTAGAAAATTTTTTCAGAAAATATGAACTGATTCAAATATAGAACTTTCCCATAAATTGATATTAAGAGAATAAGTATTAGTAGTCACAACAAAGGTCTTGACCTGTCTGAAATTTTTAGTTTGGAGAGAAAAATAATGAGTAAAGAGTGATGTTGAACACTCACTTAAGAGTTTGTCATCACCCCATTGTTACTGATCATATACCTCCTGATCGTTTTGGGCATACTCACAAGATTTGTGAAGTAACTCCAGTCCATGTCAGTGATTCACACCCACCTGATGACCTTAAGATCATGCACTGATGACACATTGGCCTCATTCACCCTGTCTTTGAAAGCTTCCATGCATTTTCCAACACATTGATATGCTCACTCTGAAGCAGTTGCTTGATCAACATAGCTCTGTGTGTATGAAGATGGTTGTTCCATGAAATTTCATGTGATTATAGAGATGACCATCCAAAACTTCCTTGTAGCTCTTAGCATTCATGGTGTCATTGGTGTCTAGGAAATATAGACCACCTCTCCCCAGCTTGCCACTGAAACAACCCCAAACTATAACTTATGGACTTGTGTTTTACAGTCTTCGCTGTACTAGGAGCTCTACCTATTCGATGCCACTGGCCCCCTCACTTTCACTCTATTTGATCTCATAACCTGAAATGTGCTTTCATCTGACCACTGTTCCACTGTCCAGTCCTTGTGTTGCTTTGCAAACTGAAGCCTCTTCCTCCTCAAGCGATCATCAGTTAGCTGTGCTTTGAGTGCAGCAGTGTGGCTTGGAAGTTTCAAATCTTTCTAAAGCCAATGCTGCACATTCCATTCTGAGATCTTTGAGAAGCATATGGTGTATTTCCTTGATTTGTCTGGCTGCTATTCAAGGGTTCTTTAGCAAGTGATCTATCCCAGATGTAGTTTTCTTTGGTAACTTGTGCTTTTTATGCTGAGGAATATCATTTGGGGCCAGCTGCCAGAAGTGCCATTATGATAGATTTTTCACGCCCTACACACTGGCATATTTCACTGATCTTAACAATAATAATAACTGATCTTCAAAGTGAGAATATGGGCCTTTTCCACATTTGTGAGGGGCTTGGAACCCATGGATGATTACAAATTATACAACCCCCAGATTAACCAAAAAAATGCACAAAAACAAAAGTTTACAGCATAAAAACCAGCTTTCTCACTGCCACATTTGAATGGGTACTGGCATATAGAGCTTACACAATGAGAGTATATACCTAGATAATTGCAACAAATTACAAAATATAAAATTCAGCAAATTATAGGAAATTTCCAGCAATGATCTTTGAACCTACATAAATGCATGCTAAATTGCAGAGGGTCCAAACTTTCATTTCTGTGATTGTACATTCATATTATGAATGTTCAAATAAATAAGCAAATTTAAATAATGGTAGCTATATAGTTGTTATTATTATTATTATTATTAGTAGTAGTAGTTGTAGTAGTAGTAGTAGTAGTATTTTTACAGTATTTTTATTTCAAGGCAAATCCAACTAAAATGAGGATCATTCATATGATCAGAAAGCAAATGAGTACTTGAATTTCTGCTTTTGCTCTAAAAAAATAAAAAATTAAATTAAGGAGAAACTAGAAACATGAATAAAGCAGTTATTCTAATATTTTATTTTTATTATATAATTAATTTGGCTGATGTTTGCACAAAAATTTTCATATAGACCCAGAGTATAATTATATATTGCATTATGATCTACAGTCAATTTTAACTAAAAAATATGAAAAATTGTAATTTAGATTGCAAATAAATAGATATTGCACAGATCTTTTTCAAAGGTCAGGGGAAACTAAAGTACATTGCTAACAAGTTACTATTACTATATAAAAATGTTTAAAAAAAAGTCATTGGAAAAAAACGTAGGCATGGCTTATAGTAAAAAAGCTTAGACACTTTAACACACTGGGTGTCTCTTAGGGAGAGTATTTTACCATAATATTTGTCAGGTGGCAGCATTTCTCAGTTAACAGCCTGTAGCTATGGAAAAGATAGGTAGCCCCATGCCCCAGTCACACTAGAGTGTAGATTCCATTGTGTTGTGTTAGCAGTGTCATTTTCCTAAGTCAAATAATTATTGTTGAGGTATTGTGTATACAATTCATACAAGCATGTAACAGAGGAATTTGCATTGAAGAACTGCCAACTTTCGTGTCAAAGTGTGTTGCAACATTTAAAATGCTCACCCAGAAAATTATCACCACTGGTTAGACCAGTGGTTCCCGATCTTTTTTCAGTGGCACACCCCCAAGAATAAAAAATAGATTCCATGCAACCCTATCCTTTCATATATATATATATATATATATATATATTCCATGCAACCCTTATCCTTCATATATATATATATATATAAATATAATATATTATATATATATTATATATATAATATATACTATATTAGTATATATATATATATTACTATATATCATATATATATATATATATATTATATATATATACACATAGTCATCCCTCTTAGAAAGCGGTCTTACTATACCGCGTTTGGTAGAAAAGACAATAAAAAGGAAAATTAAAACATTGCAAAAAATACACAAAAAATAAATTAAAATCTGTTTTCGTTAAAAGCGTATACACTATGTTAAAGATGAAATTATTAACCGTTTAAAATTTTATGTTTAATTAAATATAAAAAAAAAATTATCACCAAATTTATGAAAGTTTATTTATACATTGTATATTTTTTTCATTAAAAAACTTTTTGTTTTCAATTTAACGATATGTGACAGTTACTGTACTGTACTGTAAATAAATATCTTACTTAACTAACGTAGTGAATAAAATTTTTCTTTATAACTGAGATGGAACAATCGAGCGTTCTATCCCCATAAAAAATACCATTATTTAAGGGCAAACTTCATGAATAGTAGTTGAATATTTTATTCACCTTTATACACTTTATGAAAATTTTTTGTAAAATTTAAGATTTTTCAGGGGGTAAAGTTATATGCGGATGTCGCCCTATAATGCAGGGGGATCAGAGAACCTAACCCCCGCATCTATGAGGATGACTATTGGGATAAAAAATATACTATTATATATATAGATACATATATTTCCATTTTATACAAATATTTGTCTCGTCCTCGTTTTAAAATCAAAAGTTTTGAAGATACTTAATAATCGATATATTAAAAAATTTGTTATTATAGGAAAAAGAAATATTATATCCGAAACTTTAATATAATTCTGTAATATTTAGAACATCTTGCACAGATATTGAAATTTGACTTGTAAACTGCTCCCTGGAACGGTGTTTTTTGTGTACTTGATAAGTGAACAATTGCTTTAACACGTATAATGTGGTTATATGTGCCAGCACACACACGATTCCCGAACGGTCTTCTCATGGTAAGTTTTTACAAATTGCTTAGCGTACCGAGTTGAGAGGTTATTATGGATGCAGCACACAGAGATTAGTAATTGCACGTATCTATACTTTTGTGTCCGATAAAATAGGACAATGCGCTATTCTGATCTATTCTAACACTATCTAAATTTTCAATTTGTTAAGGTGTGCGTCTACAAAGCCAGAAGTGTTTACATTTTCAGGTTGCTTTTTTCAATATGCTTTTATTATTATTATTATTATCATTATTTTATTATATTATTATTATTCATTATTATTATTTAAGTATTATTATTATTATTCTATTATTATATTTATTATTTATATCATTTTTTTTGCATTTCAGATAACATTTAACTTGTTAAAATACTTGATAAAATTTAAAGTTTTAAACATAAAATACAGATTTTGAGCCAGGGCCAGAAATTTTAAAGTGATTGAGCCAGCAGCAAAGAACTTTTCTCGTTCGCCTCAACCTTGAGCTTTTAGGTTCAAAGCTTCCCTCTTAATGGAGAAGTATTGGGTTTGTAGTTTCTATACTTACTTCAGCAAAAGGAAGACTACTGATCCGAATTGTACAACCAAAGTTACTGAATGGTCGGCAGCAAGTTCTGTGGACATGACCAGAATTCCGGGAGATGGAGAAAAGATAACCTGATCATTACAAAAATGGAAAAAGCTATACAAAAAGATACGATCTAGTGAAGAAAGGGAAAACTGCGTCGCATTCTCCTATTCAAATAGCACGAGAGGATGCATTCAAAAAATCAAATGGAGAATCTTTTCTGACGTTTTGCTCCATGCAGATTGATTAATTGGCCGGCAATGACAAAATATGAAAAGAGATAAACCTTTTTGGAATTTGCCTCCCTACCCACACGACGAGCCAAGGTATTAAGATGAAGAATGGGTAAATTATAAGTACAGAGCTCATGGCGTGAGAAAAAGAGGTTATGAAAAAAACGAAAGACATGAATGCGAACTCTGTACAACTCAGCCCCTTTCAGCAGATGTTTTAAAATCATGATATATCTACTTCTTTCTGCCGTTGTATCTCCAAACTAGCAAACCGAGTCAAACAGTTTAGTTCCTCTTCCACCAAGACGATGATTGTAATTCCGAACCGGACAACAAAGAAATGAGAATGTCTCATTTGAGCATTGGTGGGCAAACATCTCCACAAAGAAAAAACAGTACAAGATATGCTAGAACCAATGTTAGTTCACTCCCTCGGTATCTTAGTGCTAATGCTCTCAACTTTGTATATGAAATCTCTAATACTTACACCACATATCGGGGCTAGTTATTTCATATTTTTCTTTTGAATGGAAGTCTGCTAATGCTCCTATGGGTTCATGACTGCTAGAGAGCGCTTATTAATAAACAATCAATCGTCTTCCAATTCGTCGCCCAAAGAATGAAAGCATAACAACCAAAATTGCTTCTCATACCTGAAAGAATGAATTCATTCAGCATGTATTCACTGGGATGGTAAACTGATGAAGGATCTAACTTCCAAAAGAAATACATATAGATTTCGGATCACTTACCGGATCTCTCAGAATATCTCTGGGACCGTTAATATTACAACGTCTCTTAAGTACTACCAATCGTCGCAAAGCTTGTGGTGAGCTGCAACCCTGGTCTCAATATCGGCTAATGCCTCAGTTAGTTCACGGACGATACTTTGAGAGTGTGGAATCTCCGGAGGATCAGGTTGTAGGAGATGATTTTTTTTGACACCGACAGCTTCAAATACTGTGACGAACAAGGGGTTGGCCTGCATATTGGTTGAACAAAAACTTGAAAAGGAATTGCTACACTTTTCCATGCCGACATCACATTATGGAGCCTATTTTGCAAAATGTATTTTCCAGAGGGGTTCTTGGCCCCTTCATCTTCTCACGGAATTGTGGCCTCTATTCAAACGATTCCAGGTCTTAAATTGGGGAAATAACATTGTTGATAAGAGATATATAAATTCTCGATAGGAATCCAATATCCCACCTATGGCACGAGTGTTTTTTTAGGCTGATAAGTTTAAAGAAGAATCAGATTCCAATGGTTACGGGCAGAAAAAGGTGTGCATCCACGATCTTGAAGACGTCGGAATTGTGCGGTGAGGGGTGATTACCAATAGCTGGGTGAACTGATTGAGCTGGTATGATCTCTTCTTGAGGAGAAAGTGTGTGTTTTTTCAATTATGGTTTGATGTGTTCCTATTATATTTATGCCATGTGCGACGGTGTGGAACCCATAGCAATTTTGCAAGATGGTCATAAATGGAGTAAGATCATTATACTCCGCTTGAAAGTTATGGACTGTTTTCAATGGGCAATTTCATTCTAACAAAATATGAAGGAATCTAGGCACTTTGGGAAAATTCTGTAATTTTGGCATTGAAGTAAAAGAATTTGATGCAGATAGAGAGTATGGACAGAGCACAGGCAAAGCCCTGTTAGCAGCCTCCTGAAAGAGGAATGATCTTTGTCTCAAGTGAAAAAAACTTAACATTTGCTTTATGACAAATTTGTTATTTCAAATTTTGTCTGGAAATGGTAATGTCTTTAAGTTATAACTCCTCTTTTACAACACCTTTGGTATCAGGTGAGTTAATTGGACTCTTCTTTTCGTACTTCCAAGGTACCCTCTGCTACAAAAGGGAAAATTGTCTCTGCCATTAGGGGTTAGGGAAGGAGATAGTGGGAGTGAAGACATTCACACACCTCCTAAGATGGTCACAATCCCAAAGGCATCAGTGAACAACAGAAATTTAGAGGACTTTGCGACAAAACGAAAATATCAATTTTTGAGAAAAAAACTGACACTGTTAAGAGCGACTTTTTCAGATTGTTGACCTTCTTCAATTTTCCGAAAAGAGAAGATTTTAAAAAACCTGAAAGCAAAGAAAAATCCACAGCACCCACAAATCACAACCGCATATCACGTAATCGGCGTACAAGATCCACTCTCACCCTTGGAAGATCATATGCGCAGACGTCGGTTATGCAGCCATGAAATACCACCCCGCTACAGAATGCGGCTTTACATACTCGCAAAGAGAGAGGGGTGGACCTGGATCATCTGTGCCCTGGTGAAATACTTTGAGGCTCGCTTGTCTGTGCAAGATGTTCTAAGTCTGGCTCGCTAAATCGAGAACAACCAATGGCATCGTCGACTAACGATATGAGAGGGTAGTTTTTTATATACCGCATGCAGGAACATCAATAAATTTAAGGGGTTGTGGCCAAGTGAGAATTACTTTACTCTGACCATACTTTCTACTTGAGTCTTTCACTCAACCTCTAATAGTCGTAAGAGACCAGCTCAGACGCGCCTCAATACTATATTAATAATACGATGCTATATATTCAATATATTCGAATTATATATCTATATCATCCATATACTATACTATACTATATAATGCTATACTATAATAATGTGATTATATTCATAGCTGCTGGTCTATCCCAACACCTAAGAGGACCTGCCACCACTCTCATACAATTCCTGTTTAATGCATCGCAATCTCAAATGGCCGCTCACCCTATTGGTATCTCAGTACTATATTGATGTGCTGTTTAGAGGTCGACAAAAAAAAGTTGGTGGAGCTCCTATTAAACACGCCATTCGAAGTATGCTATGTACTTTTAAAGGTGTCAATATAATTGGTTCAAATTTCGAATTTTATTGTAAATTGTCTTTAGGAACATTTTTAACACTCGTTCCAAAAAATCGTTTGTCACAAGCTTACTCTGTTGCACAATCGTGAACATATATCCATTTTATGGTATACTTTTCCAGGTTCAATACTGCACTTTAAGCTTAACTCTAAGAACACCTAATTATGTATTCAGTAGTTCATTATTGAATTAAAGTTACTGCTTAAGTCCCTATGACATAAGTGCTAATTCCCTCACACCAGACAATTTCAAGAAATTTTGTGCAGCCAATCATACCACACCAGGTACCACATTCGAAAAACAATCACTATCACGAAACGGAGCTCCTATGTCCGACAGTAAGTATGACAAAAAAGCGTCCCGCCACCTTTTTCTTCGGATCCCATTGAACGAACTTGGTCAACACGCTGATATATGTGTATATCAGAACTACTTAACTAACAAATGGAATATATTGTTTATTTTTTGAGCTTTACTTAGCTAATTATTCGCGCTAACAAGAAAAAAGCTGAGCTTTTATGCTATGTAAAAAGGGACCCACTTTTTCATCTAACTATGTATAACTTAACAAAGGAGCCCATATCATTGTCTTAACACCGTCTCTGTTGTATCATTATACCTCGGCATTAGTACGATTATATTCTATAGAGAGTTATAAGAGTGGCCACTGGGGAAAATTATCTTTTTCGGTATCTAATCTAACGACCCACCATTTTACCTTATCGATGATTCTCTATTTATGTATTTATTCGTATCCTACCTCATCTGCTAATAATCAGACCAAAATAAATCAGGAAAGTTATCAAGTAACGTAAACAGTAAAAACACATAAGTCGAAAACAAAAGAATTTCTTCACTATTTTCCATCATATTAGTAAACACTTTTACAAATAACCATAAATACATAACTTAAATAAAAACAAACTAAAAAATAGGTAACTCCAACCTCATATAGTTCGTATGAGTGGCGTTCTGATACCCATACCACTTGGAGGATGACTTTTTGAATAACAAAATAGAGGAAATTTTACTCATTTTGTCTATAATTTACTTATATTTTTCTTGCCGATTCTCAAAATTTTAAAGAATAACCAATAAAAAGATGTGAGGAGTATTTTATTTTGAGCTAATTTTTTTTCACAGGCTTATAAAAAATAACAAGATAAATAATCCTAAAAAGTACCAATAAAATTTAACTAAACTTAGGCAGCAGAGTAAGTTAAAAGGGGGGCCCTTTTGTCATACACATGGCCCTTTTGCGCGCGATCGATAAAAATGCGCGTATGGGGCTCTTCTTCTTTACTTCTCTTTATTATCTTTCTACCTCCTCGTCCGCGCTAGGCTAAATTAGACCATTTTTTACAGATTTTTTAAAGCTGACTAAACAAGAAAAAATGTTTAAGTGGCTAAATATACCTGACTGGCATTGGCCACATCTCAAGAACTTAATTTTTAAAACTCATATAGATGTCCTATATAGTTTCAGTAAGTTCTCATTGTCGCACGATACTTTAAAAAAGTGGTGGCTTTTCTATATAGCGATACTTTTACAGAGTGGTGGCTTAACTGTCACCGCTAATACTCCGGTCGACCGCCCTCATACCCGACTTTTCAATAGATCTATCCTTCTTGCATACGTCTTACCTACCTCAGCTCGCTCGTATACTAATGATAACCACCTCACCTCTAGCTGTGATTGATTACTTAACCATAGCGTATGTGTTTGTCTTTATAGTGATCTGTATAGCACTGAAAGTGCATTCTACATATATTGGAGTTCAATCGTCTACGCCCAACCGCATCTGAGAGTCCCACATACTACGCCCGCTCATAATATATATCAACTATTCCAGCATTATTAATAAACTAAATCCATCATGTGAGAGGACTTAATGAACTGAATCGTATTCATCGTTGCTTACTTCTGATTTTCTTAAGCCGTGGTTAACCGCCACTCTCTAATTCACAGATGACTTACAAGTTTGTGATTACTACTACCTTCTATTTTATCCAACAACATTCACACTCAGAGCTTAGCAGCACGCGTAGGATACCACTTATATACGTTCACATGTCAGTCTCTCCTATCAGGCACTACTCACTATATGGAGGGTCACTAGATAAGCATCTCCAATTGAAATCGTAAAGAGTCTTACTAAATTAATCCCTTCCGCTAATGTATCATTACCGTCCTTTTCAATTGACATACTACCGCTAACTCCTCAGGAGTACTATTACAGAGGCGGGCCACTTAGAGCATGTTCACGACCTTTTCTTTCCTGTGAAAAGCTTCTGACAAAGCTGCCTCCCTGCGATTGACGAGAACCCCGGTGCAAAGGATCCGAGCGCCGAAAGTTTGCACCCAAGCGAAAAAAAAAAATATGTCTCATATCTGTATGATCTCGTATCAGCTGTCACTTCGAACAATCCGTGCTCAGGAAGAATGGAGGGAGCAAAACACGAAGGTCGGTGTCGCAAGAACGTTTTTTATAGATCTTATTGGACTTTGATAATTTCAGAGAACCCTCCGTCGAATACTTATTATAACTCCATAAGTGCACATATTTCAAGACATTGATACTCCAAATGGACCAAATTGCAATAAATTATATTTTGATCGTGGTTGTATGTATTATTAAAAAATAACTTTGCTTAATCTTCATGAATGGTAAACTAACACGGATGTATTTAACCTCACTTCCAGTGAATTGCAAAAGTGCATGCGCGCAAGAGAAAGCATCGGCTCAGAATGGACACGACCTAGTTTCCATTCAATTACTACCTATTCTTCAATGACCGTACTGTCTTGTTCATGAGTTTATATTTAGTCTCCCACTACACAATCATTTACCCACCCTGTTAATCGTCTTCAATTTGTGTCTTTATTTCTCTCCTTTTAAAGAATGATGGTGGGATACGATTCATACGCTTTTCGCTCGACTTTGTAGATGGAGACATTAATATGTTCATTAATACACCTCCATGGATAAGGTGTATCTCACGACTCTGTATCTAAGAGACGTTGAGATCCGTGTTTCTGCTGGTCACTAGTCTTATGCTGTTCGCTTTATATTCATAGTTTTATTACATCTATCACTCTTATTATATAGGCAAGGACTTGTTGTCTATTTTTGCACGGCGTTTGCACGCATAGACGTGAACTTTTGGGAGGATTTTTACATTGTTGGCAGTTGTGGAGGCTTATTTAATTATAGTGTCTTATTCTAAAACAATATTAGACTGACTCTGCACAACAGTTTCATTTACACGAAAAAATAAAAACTTAATGGACGCTTTACACCGACCGAGTCTGTATTGGCCCCGTATCTCGGCTACAAGACCTACGAACTCACAGCCACAGCTTTACGATCAACGGGTAGCCTGATGCGCCGCCTAGAAGATACTGATAGTTCCAATGCCGAATCACCTCCACTAACTTCTCTTACGACAACTAATGATGAATTATAGAATACCGTAAAACACTGCATTTTTCTCAATTCTACTTCTCACCAATGTAGAGAACGATCGTGCACTTTAAGCGTACATCAGTATATCAGCTCCTCAAATGTACTAAAAGATGGAGGAAGGAAAGAAACTGCATTTCAAGAACAATTTTGATGTAATGTAGGAGACCAAGAAAAGATGTTGATTCCACATCATGTGAAAACCTTTTTCCCTCTTACTCGAAGTATAAGAATAGTCTCTAGAGTTATGAAAAGATATAAAATATATAGTGAAAGTAGTTGTGCACTGACGACAATTTATTGCCATTCCATCAATCATAATCATACTTAAGGTGACATCAAATGTCCCGCAGACTCCTTTGGTCTAATAGTATCTGAACTCTCGATGAACTATAGCGATGATGCTATCTAAAAATTAAAATAAAACCAACATTAAGTAGAATTAACAATGGGCACATTATGTCCCAAGAAAAAGGTTATGGTCACTAAAATTGAGTTTTTACGATACTAAAATTAATGATAAAATCGAAGGTCACCTTACGCTTACCTAAGGGAAAAATTTGACATTAAAAGTATCTTGGATCCGACATTATATGAAAATGCATTCCTTGCAGTCCATGATAATGGTGGTATTGTAGTAGGCTAATAATATTTTATACATGTCGCAACTTTGCAACTACTTCCTTGTTGCTCGTCTCGGAGAGACGTATACTCGCGGGAAATTCATCTCTTTGATTAAATTAATTGTTTATGATTCAGTGTATCCCAGCAGACGAAATAAGCTGAACATCTGTAGACTGCCACAATTCTGGTAGCAATTCCTTACATACAGTTTTATGTATTATAAAATGGAGGCCTGGCGAACATACCTATGACTGAAATGTAAATAATGTTGTATTAGACCAATTGCGGAACTTGCTCCCTGATTTTTCTACGCAACAGCAACAATCACAACACTATCTGATCACTCTACTTTGCAGCTGAAGCTCATTTCTACCCTTGAATTAAAATCCAAAATATTTTTGGATGATGATTGTCTTTTTTAAGATACTGTGATTAGTTTTTTTCTCCATAGTTACCTGGGAAACCAATGGTTTATGTGGAATATGTGGCACCGATTTAGAAAATCGCGTTGTAGAAACTGCATGGGAAATGCTGGGACAGTGGAAGGAGGTTTCTATAAATTAAACAATTTTAGTGGAGAATCTGGAAGAACAGTGCACAATGCTTTATATAGGATCTCATGAAAGTATTCAAAAACTCCTATCACTCAAAAATGTTCTGCCCAAAATGTAAGAGGCTGCCATTAGAAGATAATGAGAAACGAATCTCAAAGATAGTCAAAACAGAAACCAAAAAGAAAAGAAGAGAATAAAAAGGTTGAAAAAAAAAGAAAATTATCCATTACAGATCTTACCGCTCTTAACATCATAGCTGAACATCTTTAAAACTAAAGTCTTGACAGAAAAGAAGCTTGCATAAAATCAAAAGAATTTCAGACTTTGAGCATGAAGAAAGTTAAACCTAAATCTCCCCCATTTAGAACTTTTTGTTGATTCACATTTAGGACGTTTATTCCACCTAGGAGCGCTTTATTAATGTAAAGCTTTTAAATTTATTTGTGCTTTTGCGTAGTATAGAACAAATAAATTAGATTTATCTTTGTGGAAAAAATAAAGAAGAGTATGGTGTCTGATAATTGGACGGCTATGTAGGGAAGGTTATATGCTGATTATCTTTAAAATAAAAAAAATATTTTTTTTAGAATTATCCAATGATTGATGCATTAACTCAAGTTGTTTCTAAAGTAAATATTTTCGGGATAATTAAATGTATGAACTGAGTAAATATATTCTCATATAAATGCTTATAGATACTTTTAGACGTCCAAAAATAATATGAACTCACGCTGGTCAGTGAGAAAATTTGAGTAGATATCTTTGGTCAATAGAAAATAGTGTCATGAGTGAGAAAGTCATGGGAATTCCAAAATTCAAAATTTTCTAGTCAGTGTGAACCCTGAATTATATTATATTAATATATATATATAATATATATTAATACTGTATATATATAGCTATATATATTATATATATATATTATATTAATATAATAATATATTATATATATATATAATTATATAATATATATAATTATATATATATATTATTATATATATATAATATTGAAAAAAATAAATATATTTTAGTTAAAAATTTCTATCTCATTTTCATTATATTAATAATATATATACTATTAATATATATATATCAATTATACATCTATGTATAAATATAGTAATTAACGTTAAATATATTAAATAGATAGTTATAAGTTTTAATATATATAAAATATAAATTTCTTTTCTCTCTCTATCTATCCTTCTCTCTCTATCTATCTCTCATCTCTCTGTTATCTACTAGATACTTATCTATCATCTATTACTTCTTACTATATATATATTTACTATACTACCATTGTTTCTTTAATATATTAATATATTATAACTTCATTATATATATATATATTAATTATTAATTAACTATATTTAATATTATTTATAACTAATATTATTATATATATAATTTAATTTACAAAAGGTGGAAATATTAGTTATCACTTGCAAATATATATTGATTTATTTAAATCTAAATTATAGTCGATATGCATTTAAAGACTGAAAATAGTAACATTCGCTAAGTTTTGCTATAATTGTTTGTAAATTTTAAAGAAATAATAATTAATAGGATAAGTGTGAAGATTATTAATATTATTTATTACTCAGTTTTAAGAATGACTAATTTCATAGTTATTCATATATCATATTACTATACTAACATATATCTAGTAATTTAGGCGTACTTCTCTCTTTACTCTATTCTTCATCTCTCTCTCTCTTCTACGTTATCTTCATTCATCTCTCTCTCTCATCTCTTACTTACTCTACTATCTTCCCCCTCCTCCTCTTACTCCTCTTACTTCTCTCTTCTCTCTCTCTTCTTCATCTATCTCTCTCATGTATATTACAAGGGGCTCCTAGTAATTTTCATATATAAATATATAATCCATTTTCAATATAAAGATAAAATAATAATAACAACTTTCTCACACACATAACACATATATATATATAATATATATAACTAGTTATATATTATATAATATATATATATATATA
>JABUQX010092047.1:25000-35028 GCA_015478945.1 Trachelipus rathkii | reverse complement strand
GCTTATCCTAAATTTAGACCTAAATTTAGGCCTAAACGAAGTTATTGCACCACATTTTACAGAAAAAGTTCAGTTTGAAATATATTTTGACCTGGAATTGGGCCTAAATCGCCTCGGGATACAAAAAGGATTATCCTAAGTTTAGGACTAAAGTAGTTATTTCAACACATTTTACAGAGAGAGGTCAGTTTCGTATCTGAAGGAGTGTTTTTTGGTTTTTTGGGTTTTTTTTCCTTTCTGATGGATTTGTCATCTTAAATTAGGATACTATAAGAAATATGAATTATTTAAAAAACTTTGAAATTATTTTTAATTGCAAGTCGAGAGAGTCATATTTTTCAACTTACGACACCGACTGTCATTTTTTAGTAAAAAGCTTGTTTACTATTATAATACATGTTATATTAGCAGAGAAGAACTTATTTTTTTGTATTTTCTAGCGTATTACCTGGCTAAAGATGATGTAAAGCAGTAGTCAATAGAACAACGTGGCATAGCTTGGTGTAGAGGGGTGCTTGGGGCTGGGCCTTACGGATTTACTGATTCATTACATTCAAGGTACTTCAAGTTATGAAAAAAAAAATTTTCATAAAATTTTAATAAAAGTTATAATAAAAAAATTGATAATTATAAAATTTATAAAAAAAATAATTAAAAGTTAAAACTGAATTCTATGTTCAAAAATACGATTGATTTATTATAGAAGGTTTTTAAGAAACTTTGAAATAATTTTAGATATATTTGATGAGTAATATAAATGTGCGTGTTTAATTAAAACATAAAAATGTTTTTAATAAATTATACATCATGTTCGTACAAGTGAGTGGGCGTGTTGTGTGTATGTTGTGTGTGTGGGGTGTGGTGGTGTAATGTGTTTATGTGTGCTCTAATAATGAATAACAGATAGGCATTGAAGTAAATAACACTAAGTATAATAATAAAAATAAAAATAAATGTTTTTAATAAATTATACGTTATATGTATAAGTGTAAGTGTGTCGTGTGTGTGTGTGTGTGTGGTGTGTGTGTGTGTGTGTGTGTGTGGTGTATGTGTGTTCTAAATAATAAATAAACATAAGACATTTGATGCAAATGACACATTATTAAGTAAGATAATTCTAAATTAAACAAAAAATAATTATAAAAAATAAATTAAAGATTATTGGATAGTAAATAAAGAGTATTAAACAAAATAAAAAAAACATAATGTTAATAAATTTACGAGTTAAAGCAGTAAAACATATGAGTTAAGGCAGTAAAAAATATGAGTTAAAGCAGTAAAACATGAGTTAAAGCAGTAAAACATGAGTTAAAGCAGTAAAACAAAAAGCATACTAATCCCCTTTGGTCCTAGGTCACACCTCTATTGATTTACTTGATTTTACTGCTTTTAAGGTATGTAATAGTTATGCAAATATATGAGCTAAGCCAGTAAAACATATGAGTGTAAAGCAGTAAAACATGAGTTAAAGCAGTTAAAACAGTAAAACAAAAAGGCATACTAATCCCCTTGTTGCCTATGTACAGCTCTTGATTTCTTTTTCTTTTTTTATCTTTTAAAATGGGTTTCTAGTTTGGAATTTGAAGCCTACTGAATAGGACTTATGATTTATAAAGCAGTAAACAGTAAAACAAAAAGCATTACTAATCCCTTAGGTGTTAGGATAACACCTCTATTGATTTACTGATTTATGGCTTTAAGGTATGTAATGTTAATGTTTTTAATAAAATTTTCTTACATACAATTTTTTAAAATTTATAAATAAAAGTATTAAGTAAAATATAAAAGATTTCTGTAATGAGTTACAGTTTTAGTGTTCGCGAAAAGTATATTTTAATAAAATGTTTAAGTATGAAATAAAAATGAATGACTCGTTAGTATATTATATTTTTCATTTTGCGCGCTGTAAAAACTTGTTGTAAGAGAGGAGAATTTATGTAAAAACAAGATCTTTTAACCTAGTTACATACCTTAGAAGGGCGCAGGCATACAGATCGGGCTGAGAATCAAATAGGCGGTGGGATTATATAGACCGCGCTCATGCGGGCCGTACAGCGGGGGCTGTGAGTATGGCTCGTTTGTGTTACTGAGTATATTTTACTGTCTGCGCTCCATAGACATGTGCGACTGCATGTCGTGTAGTGCCGTGTGGTACACGCGGACCTCAGGTATATATTAAAATTACATACCTTAAATCAGTAAATAGCAGTAAATCTGAATGGGAAGGTCGTTGGCTCGGAGACGCAATGGGGGATGGTACGCGTGACGTGGCTTTGGTGTTTACTCTCGACTTGGTGTGTCTAGTGCTAGAAACTCATGTTTAGTTCGCGCCTCTCTCTATCGGCGTGCACGTAGGATTTTTAGAGTGCGTGCTCATAGTGCTGCGGCAGACTCACTATGATATTTGGTACGCAATTAATTTGAAACTATACCTAGGTAAAGCAGTAGGATGCCAGAGACATCCTAAAATATCTCGTCTCATGGCAGTGTGTTCTAATGATGTGGCGGTGAGCATAGAACAGGGGGCTATATGAAAGAGGTTTGTATAAGTATTTTGTAATCTGCATATGTATCTGCGTTAAGTCATTGCTCATTCACTTAGCTTCTCAAACTTTGATATGTGTCTTCTCTCTCCTTTATAATCTCGCATATGTTTTTAACTGCTTAACTCGTCGGGTAGTGATATTTTATGTGTATTGTGGTGTGTATTGTTATGTTGTGATGTTTGATATATGTGACGTCTTTTTAGGATTAATTGTCTTGTGTCATTATGTTATATGCGATTCTTATTATTTATAGTGTGATTATTTTAGTTCAATATGTTATTATTTTATTGTTTATGTATAGTGTATGTTACAGTGTTGATATAGCTTCGATGTCTCTCATGTGTTATTCAGTGTGTGTGTGGAACACACATACTAGACAGACCACACACATCGTACACACACAACGATGACTACTCTAGGCGTCTCATCACACACGCACACTGTCATTAAACAGTGTCTATGGGGAGTGTAAGTGCTTATAAGTGCATAGTTAGTTAGTTATATACAGTATTGATAGTCTCTTTATATAAAACGTTGTATATGTTGTTAATTTAAGTTTTTACTATAGTGTATTAGCGTAGTTGTTAAGGTGTGACTGTGTCTCTCTAGTGGCCTCATTGTTATTAATATAGAGCCCACACATTACACATACACACACACACACACACACACACATACACACACACGCCCACTCACTTACACACACTAAACGGTTATATATAAATTTTTAATTTAAAATCAATTTTTATATGTTACTTTTAATTAAACATCAGCACATTTATAATTATACTCATTTTCAATATATTATGCTATATACATAGAAAGTGTTCAGAAGTATTCAAATACTACTATAGTAGATAGCGATTCTTAGCAACTCATTAATACTTCGTATAAGTTATACACCAAATCATGTGAATCTGCACTAAAGAACTTTATTATTCAACTGTTAATATCCTTTTCTCCGTTCTATTAAATTTTCCTAATAAAACTCCTTTACATAAAGTTTAGGGGTGTACTAACCATACTTTATTAGCGCGTCAAAATTTTATATTCGATAATTTCTTCAGGCTTAAAGCAATGGACTATATAACGTTAACGCGCCTTGAAATAAGTAGAGACACATCTCTGTAGGCATCCTCAGTAAGGCAGCCCTAGCACCCCTCTACACGAAGTCGTTATGCCCCACGTCTATGTTGTATTCTATTGGAGCCTTACTACTTGCTTGCTACTCATCATTCCTTGGCCACTCTGCTAAGTAATGTGGTCAACTAAATAAATAATGTGGCAATCTAAACGTTTGTCTGCTCATTTTCATTGCGTAACGCTTCATTTATGAGACTTCGTCTTCTATCTTAAAGGCAATCTCACTACTCCCTAGTGGTTCATTCTAACACATATACCACTTCATTTAGAAACACTAAAGAACTATCCACATAGATTCTATCTTAATTATTCTAGCTCGCTGTGGCGAATGATCCATCTAAAGCCAAATCAATAAACTAAAGCTAACTTTATGCAGATCGATTTATTTAAATAAGTTTCGATTTTCTCTCTCATATGCCAAAATATACTTATTAGTACATTACGCCTAAGGTCCATCAATCACAAAAAAAACAAACAGACGCCGCTGTACACTCGAAACAATGATAGCGGCTTGTCTCTCTCTGTAAAATGTCGTTGAAAAAAATATCACTTTAGTGTCTCCTCACAACTGTAGGATAATTCCTTTTGTAATCACATCGGGGCGATTTAGGCTAATCCAGTCAAAACTCTCTGTTACAAAAACATTGAAGCGCTTGTGCTCTCTCGGTAAAAAAAAATAATGTGGATGGCAAAATGAGTCAATATAGCTTGTGCGTTCGCATAAAATAATTTAGAGCTCACTAAATGGAGGATAACCGACCATATATATATAGAAACGCGCAGGGTCTGTAGACAAGGTGTTCCTGACGATGTGTATAAGTGTAAAATAGCTCATTAGATTGTGCTCAAAATGGGTAATTCCAATGCTTATCGTAACTAATGAGGTCCGAGTGTAATTGTTAATTGTCATATTTATATTTGTGTGAATGTATGTATTAATATATGTTCGATACTCGTAACAGTGAATGCGTGGTGTGAATTCGCTATGGTAAGTGAGTATTGCTCGTGTGTGCTGTTTAATGCGGTGTAGTAGGTGGAGTGGATAATGTTTCTGTGCTGTACTGTGATAGTGGCTGGAGTAATCCCTTATCTGCTATATGACGCTCGATTAGGATGATTCGCGTCGAGAATTATATTTATCGTCTTTGAAATTAACTTGTTGTTGGTGTCGGGCTTAAACTTGTATTGAGCGAGTGTGTTTTATTATCTTTTTTTAGACCCATGTAAAGTCATACATTGTTAAAGATGTCAAGTTACAATTCTGAGTGTGTAGAGTGAGAGGTTCTGTGTGGTGGGGTGTAAGTAAATCTGTGTGTGATGTGGTGATTAGTTAATCCGTTGCAATCATGAGTTTTATCTGATGTATTTAAATAGTGTAATGTATTTAATTTTGTGATCTGAAGTGTATTGTAATAGTAACATCTGCTGTGATGAATAAAATTATCACATATATCTAGTGAGAATAATTATTATTTCACAGATATGATATATAATGTGTAGATGTATACAAAACTAGTTTATATCGTGTTGTCTAGCGTGCTGTAGCGAATAAACGCTACATATGATCGTCGCGATACGCTCAGCACCAGGTGATGACTGATATAGCTGGCTGCTGGATAAAGCTCGCTCCTGTGTGCTGAGTCGTATAAGTAAATAAACATGACTACGCGGTCGCGAAAATATGGGCGTTGTATTTCAAAGTGGTAGGACCCCATCCTAGAGGATGATATCTCTTGGACACCGTCCCATTCAGAATGTATAATATTAGTTTGTGTACTGCTACCAGGTATATTTACGAACCTTTATACATTATATTCAAGCGCATTAGTTTATTTAAATTCTGTGCATGTGGATATAGTGTCTCTGTATTATTCTAGTGTGATCTCAGATCCATGCTGTAGGGATATTCTGTGTGGATGGTTAACGAATGCATACTAGATGGTGTGTGTGTGATGTAATGTTATAGTTTAGTGATTAGTGTATGAATTACTGATGTTAGTTCGTTGTAATTGTTTAGAGTGTTTAGTTAGGAGTGAATTCTACATACGTTCAAAATAATTATATGGAAACTGAAACTCTGATATAGCTGGAAAGACGGCATAAAGAGAAATGACGGAATGTACTAAGTGAGGCAGAGGTTGTATCAGGCCAAAATGAAAGATTATGTTAACTGAAGATTTCTTAATATAGTAATATATTTAGAATAACAACTTTTTCATAACTTATACATAGAGAAGATTAAACCGTAAAGACATGACCTTGAAATAGGGGAGGGTAGCGGAGCACACTTCAATATACATTTAACTCTAGCATCATATGAGGCTCCATTGTAGCTATTAAGGTATATAATAAACTTGTTTTTACCTAAGTTCATTAATAGTTCATAAGAGTGCCATAATCAAAGAAGCCATATCCACTCTAGAAGGGGGTGCAAATCAATACACCAGCGTCCACATCCGGACTTATTTGTTCTATATTCCTTCAAGGAATGGTTATAACTTTAGATAAAAAAACAAAACTGTTTTTCTACAAAACTAAATGTTTTTCAAGAACTTTACCAGGTGAAATTGGTCTTTTCTATTAAATTAAACTTTAAAAATGTTCAAGTAGAATTAAAATGGACGACTCATAATATAGGAAAAGGTATATTTGAATTTAAAAAAATGAGTAAAAAAAAAATTGAAAGTTTACAACGTCATATCACAAAGAAAATATTTTCGCGACGGCGTAGTAATATTACGCCGCGCGTGCATGGCGTCGGTTTTCCAGACACGCCGGCAAGGACGAGTTCAGACTCTCGACTTGCAGAAAGACGTGCTTAAAGTCTCTCTCCGCCTTCACGATGAATGGGTGGACCTAAATCTATGTTGAGAGAGTTGATGTGGACTCACTCTAAGATGATAGACACTCTAATGAGTTATGTACATCAAGTGGGTATATGTCGAAAAGGATTTAATGTGATGAGAGATATAATGATATACACGTACAACTGTATGTAAAACTAAAACACTTTTTAATTTATCATGATCAGACTAACTTGTTTGACCCCAACACGCCCGTTAACATCGTTAAACGCAACCCTTCATTCTCTATGAAGTTGTTGCTCTATAAAATATTGGTTGTGGGGTGTCGCTTAAAAAATAAATTTGAGCACAGTGCTCGCTCGAAAAAATATACATAAGTTTTGTTGCACAAAACTAAAGTTTTAATTTTCCGCGATATAGACGCCAGACGATTAAGGCAGTATGTGCACAACAACTATTAGTGCAGGCTCTCTACTAGAAAAAAATTGTTCGTGTAGTTTAGCACCTCAAAGGATTAACATAAAGGCCGAAAGGTCCTACACAGGTCGCGGTCGATAAGGAAAAAATATACGGGCTCAAGGACACAGTTATGCTTCATTAAAGGAATATTTCGTGTAGAGCGGTACCTCACAAAAGAGAGTAAGTTCAATGTTGCACAAATAAAGGTACTCTCAGAAGGTCTCTAGTACAATAAGAGTCAGTGTCATAAACAAGGTCAGAATTTTCATGTGGTTTATACTGGTCCGAGTTAAAGCCCTTCGTTGACCTCACTCTACAGTATTAGGCTTAAATCAGCCTCGGATACAAAAAGGCTTATCTTACCTTAAAATTTATATAGACCTAATGAAATTATAGTGTATATATATATACCTATATAAATACTAGTTAAGTAATTGCCATACTATATTCTCTACAGAAAAGGTCAGTTAGTAAAATATATTAATTTATTAGTTGACCTGGAATTAGTCCTAAATCTCGCCCCGGGGATACAAAAAGGATTATCCTAAAATTTAAGCCTTTAAAGTAAAGTTTATTCAAACACATATTTTAACATATGAGTTGAGCCGTACTCAAGTTCGATATCTACTGTAATAGTGAAGTTGCGTTGATATGATTGATGTGTTTTCATGTCGTAGATGATAATTGTTCATAATTGACATATAATATAATAATTAATAATATAATAAAGTGAAAATTTATGATTTGTTTAAATATAATACATTTTGAAATATATTTTTATATATAAGTTATTCATCATATACCGTATATATATATAGTATATATATATATATTAATATAATATATATAAATGCTTAAGTGAATAATTGTTATTTATAAATAAAATATACTTATATATATAGATTTATAATAATAATACATTAGTTTATCACCTAGAATGAAATCAACAACAACTTTAGACAGATTTACGTATATGCTCTTAAATTTCTTGTAGTTGTCGACTAGTTATTATCTGGTTTATTGAGTAACATCTTTTAGAGGCACCGCCTAAAGATTTTCGCCGCAATGAAAGTGGTAAAGACACAGATTTAGTATAAAGTCTAAAATTAAGCAAGATACACATCAGATATCGTTTCTCAATATGTCTCTTAAGAGCGTGTAATAGAGTTAAGCATAGAAAGGTATTTGATTGCTCTAGAGTTGTGCTCACTATAAAATACAGGTTGTGATAGTACTGATGATTGCTCTGTGTGCACGGATACGGTAAAAATAAATGTGTTTATATATATAAAAATAGTCTTCTCAAAAAGTAGATTAGTAAATGATGAAATATATTAAAAAATAACTTTATGAATGGGACTTCAAGTATATATAAGAATATTATATAGACTCATATACAGTCTGCATGTGAGACATAGTTATTTTTTAATAAATTATGCTATGATATACAGAAAATAGAAAAGTTTCTTGCTTGTAGTTTTTCTTAGAATAGTCAAAGTGATATTGCACTGGGAAGAAGAAGTAATGTTGAAAAGCATATCTTGTAGTCCAGAGATAGATATATTTGAAGCTCGAATTACCGAAGCAATAAAAGAGAAACATTAGAAGTAGAATGAAGCATCTTGCTCGCTTGTTTATATTTAAACACACATTAAGAAGTGTTTATTATAACTGTAAATCATATTGATGCTGCGTGTAAAGGTAAGGATTGCGCTTAGCTTTTAGCGATTTGTGTGGTTGTTGTCGAGTGATAGTGGTGTAATTGTGTTATATGTGTTAATGATTGTGTGCATAACTATGCCATATCATATTTGATAAATAATTACAAATACTTTAAGCTTACTAACTTCATATAAATAAAATTTCAAATCTATTTGAAAAAGTGATAAGATATATAAGAAATGATAAGATAACCTCAGATTACCTTCCAGGTTTTCTGGTTGTACTTGTTCTACAACTTCTATAGTCTTTTCTATTGATGCAGGTTGTGTTCTCTGATGAGTCAATCATTGAAATGCTGGATGACATTGCTCAGACTGCAAGAAGGCTATTAGGTGAAGAATTTATGCCCGAATATAATATGTCAAGGAAACAGTCAAATTTCTTATGTAAATCATAGTTTGGGGAGATATTTCGTTCTTGAAACCAGTCGTTTTTACATCTCAGAGGGGACCACGAATCAAGATAAGTATATCAAGGGACTATAACAGCGTTTACTGCCTCGCGTAAGGGATTGATATGAAGATAATCGTTGGATATTCCAAAACAACTCCGCCATATCATATAGCAAGATCCGTAAAGACATTGTTTTCACAAAATAGCATTGAGCTTCTCCCATGGGCTGAAAATTCACCAGACATGAACCTTATATTGATAGTTTATGTCTATACGAAAAATTAAATAAATGTGTTCATATTATAACGAAAGTACAACTCATAGAATGAATTATTATGATTTGGTTTCATTCCCCCAATATCTAAGAATTGTGCCAAAATTTGATTGTTGGCATGTCAAGACGTTTTCAAGTCTAATGGAAACTAGAGGTAGTCAAATTAACTATTAATGATCAAACTAAAAATTAATTAACTTATTTATTAAGTTGATTACTAGTTAGTTTGACCACCTCCAGCTTTCATTAAGGCTTGAACACATCTTGACATGCCAGCAATCAAATATTTTTATAATTCTTTGAGCTTGGGGGAATGAAACTAAAAAATAATAATTCATTCTATGACATTCATTTTTTTTTTTACAATATAAACTTATGCATCTCATTCTTCGGTACAGATCATAAACCCTCAATAGGGTTCATGTCTGGTGAATTTCCAGCTCATAGGAGCAGCTTAATGCTACTTTGTGAAACCATGTCTTTACTGATCCTGCTATATTAAAGTGACCATAGTCCCGCTTTTTTCGACCCTGTCCCGCTTTTTTCTGAGAAGTCCCGCTTTTTCCAGAGAGTTCCCGCTATTTTTCCCTTTTCAAATAATTATAATAGTTAATATTAAATTATAGACTTTTTCCTGGACTGAAATCATATTTTGACAGTCAGAACAAATGTCCAGAGGTTTTGAAA
>JABUQX010092047.1:15000-20000 GCA_015478945.1 Trachelipus rathkii | reverse complement strand
TTTACCGCTGTTCTAGCGCTCTAAGTCGGTGGTCGCATTGATCACACTATCATCTTTAATTTGTAATAACAGCTTGATGTTCACCGCTTAGAGGCGGTTATTTTCTAACGTTCTAAAGCCGGTGACATCATTCGATCACATTATCATAATTTTTGTATTAACATTTGATGCTCCACCACTTAGAGGGTTTATTTCTAACGTTCTAAGCCGGTGACCTCATCGATCACACTATCGTCTTAATTGTAATAACAGTGATGTCCACCACTAGAGGGTTTATTTCTAACATTCTAAGTCGGTGACATCATCGATCACACTTACAATAATATTTTGTAATAACAGATTTGGGGTTCACCTTTAGAGGTGTTAATTATAAACGTCTAAACCGGTGAACATTCATCTTCCCTCAGGACTAAGCCTTGAGTGGACTGTAAAGTCTTGCTAGTCGGTGTTCTGTAGTTCTGTAGTTCTGTAGCTTCTTCTTCTTCTTCTTCTTCTCTTCTTCTTCTTCTTCTTCTTCTTCTTTCTTCTTCTTCTTCTTCTTCCTTTCTTCTTCTTCTTCTTCTTCTTCTTCTTCTTCTTCTTCTTCTTCTTCTCTTGTTATTTCTTTTTCTTGTTATATTCTTTCCCTCCTTTCTCTTCTTCTTCTTCTTCTTCTTCTTCTTCTTCTTTTCTTCTTCTTTCTCTTCTTCTTCTTCTTCTTCTTCTATTCTTCTTCTTCTTTCTTTCTTCTTCTTCTTCTTCTTATTATTATTATTATTATTATTATTATTATTATTATTATTATTATTATTATTATTATTATTATTATTATTATTATTATTATTATTATTATTATCTTATTATTTATTATTATTCATTATTATTATTATTATTAATTATTATTATTATTATTATTATTATTATTATTATTATTATTATTACTATATTATTATTATTACTGTTATTATTATTATTATTATTATTATTATTATTATTATTATTATTATTATTATTATTATTATTATTATTATTATTATTTTATTATTACTATTATTATTATTACTGTTATTATATTTTATTATTATTATTATTATTATTATTATTATTATTATTATTATATTATTATTTATTATTCATTATTATTATTATTATTATTGATTATTATTATTATTATATTATTATTATTATCATTATTATTATCATTATTATTAGAAATTTGCAATATTTTTTTAAGATTTGCTCGAAATACGGATTTTCGTCATGCTTTTTCCTCCAAATAAACTCAAATAAATATTAACCTATCATCTCTCTATCGTACCACGGTGACTTTTATTTTGTCTTTTCAACAAACACAAAGTATTTTCTATTAACTGCCTGCTGCATTCGTCTCTGGATCAACGAAATTTTGAGAGTGATTTATATTTTCGTGTTTAAATTCGTATCCTTCCAATTTTCCTATATTATTATGTGACGCAAAACAGTCACTGATTATTCTTGTTTTGGTTTTTATGCACATTATTAGAGTCTCCCCCTTCCTGGCTGCAACTGCAAACAGGAACACCTCTTTTGTCTCCCTGAAAATAACACCGAACATCTACTGTTCTGCAAGGGTTCTCCCTTTGTTTTGTTTTTTTCCTTTTCGAAAAATATGTTTCATCTATTTCCACTGTTTTTCTTTCTCCTCCTATAGTACCTTCTTATTTTATTATTATATCAGCATAAACCTTTATATATATATATAATATATATATATATTATATAAATATATATATATACTATATATATATATATATATATATAATATATATAATATATTATATAGATATATAATATATATATATAGCTAGTTAGGTTTGTATATTAAACCTTTTTACCTCTCACCTCGGGCTTTAACCGGACTGTGCTACAGGTACATGGGGATAGATCCAAAATTTTTAATATTTATCTTTTACTTTATAATCAAGTTTGAAATTGAGCCTTTTACATAACGAAATATTATATTATATATATATATATATATATATATATATTTTTTTTATATATCTATATATATAATATATATAATATATAATATATATATATATATATATATATATATATATATATATATATATATATATATATATATTATATATATATATATATATATATATATATATATATTATATATATATATATATTTTTTTTTTTTTACAGTTGTCCCCACCACCACGCGCAGAGCCCTATTCAAGGAGGGGTGTTACACGCCTCAAAAGTCAACAACTAAATTAAATTACGCAGATGAGCACAGACGCAGGCTTTAAAGTGGGGAGATTAAATTCAGGAGGAAAAAACAGAAGATGGAAGAGAATTCCACAGAACAGATGTGGCAGGAAAGAAGGAAGCACCGTAGCGAACTAGCCTGGTTACCTACATCAACACAAACTCGTGTGCAGGAAGAGCACCCCTAGTTCTACAAGGGCGACGTAAAGGTGGAGGTACGCGAGTGATAAGCTCCCTCGAGCACCTGCCGCTGCGGTCCTATAGAAAAGAGGATAAAGCACCAACATCGCGCCGCAAAAGATAGAGGGTCAAGTGAACTGGAAAGACAGAACAGTTTATAAGCCTTTTGTCCTTTGACTCGACCCTATCAAAAGCCGGGTAAAACCAGAAGCCCCCCCAGATATGAGAGCATTACTCCATACAAGGGCCGGATGAGGCCCCTGTATAGCTGGAGCAATTGAGAAGAGGAAAAAAAGTCTCACAATCTAAACAGAACTCCCAGTTTCTTTGAGGCCGCCCTAGCAACGTTGTGTGTTAGGTTTCCAAGACATTTTTTTTGTTTTATGTTTTTAAGGCCAAGGATGTTTATATTGTCAAAAGGAGAGACTATAGCACCCTCCTCTAAAGTGTTAGCCAAGTTAGAAGGATTCAAACAGAGGTAGATGGGTAGAAGTTGGTTTTAAAGAATGAATTTCACAGGTTCAGACGACCCCACCCGCAAATTCTATCCAGATCAGTGAGAATAGAATCGGAAGATTAAGACGAGAGTCAATTCTAGAAGTAAAAGAAGAGCAGAATTGAAATGAGTTGAAGAATGAAGGGGTCGAGTCATCGGCATATGAGTGAATAGAGTTTGAGATGCAGGTGAGAAGATCATAATGAAAAGTAGGAATTTAAAGTAGGTAGATAAAGACATACCCTGAGGAACACAATATTGAGCAGAAAAGCGGAAGAAGAACTCGCCGATCAACAACAGCGATATTAAGCGATTTGAAAGAAAACTAGACATAAGTAAGCAAAGAGAAGGAGGAAACCTAAAGGAGGGGAGCTTGGTGAAACAGTGGCGCGTGATATATGGATAGAAATACCTTGAATATGTCGAAGGGCCTGAAGACGGAAGTTCCGTAGTTCCTAAGGATCTGAAAACTATTAAAACAACTTCAGACAATTAATGCAGACGACTCGTGCGCCGAAGCCGTAACTGGCGATCGAAGAATGAATGAGATTCCAGATGATCTAGAAATGAGAGTTGAGAGAAGAGTTTCAAAGATCTTATATAGAATACAAGTAAGAGCTATAGGCTGATAGTAAGAAGGATCAGAGTGGCTCTTTTTCGGAATAGGTTTGGACATGTGCGTAGCTTCCAACACTGAGGGAAAGTGTTATTATTGAGCACATAGAGAATATAGTTGAACGAGGGCGGGGTACCGGAAGCACACTCCACAATTCTCGGCGGAGGGATGCCATCCGGGGCACCCGCCTTCCTAACGTTCATAGATTTCAGGAGCCCATGCACCCGATCAAATGTAATCACAGGCAAAGGCATGGGACACCTGAGAGGAGAAGGAGGAGGATGAGGGGAATGCCAGAATCATCCAGAGTTTGAGTTAGAGGAAAATAGGAGGCCGAAGAGATTGGCCTTTTTAGTTGGAGATTAGCAACAGAACCATCAGAGCGAATAAGAGGAGGGAAGACAGATTTACAGAAGTTTGTTTAGATGATGTTTTGGCAAAGAGGCCAGAAAGATTTGTCAGAGGGAGAACCAAGGAGGTTAGCGCACTTTCGTTTGTGAAAGCCCGCTTTGCTCGCGAAGAGTATCCTGCAACGATTTCTAGCAGAATGAAAATTAGCAAGAGTGATAGGAGAACGAGAATTTTTCCACTCCCGATAAACACTGTCTCTAGCCTGAATGGCCAGAGAACAAGCCACGATCGAAACCATGGATTATGAGGGAGAGAAAGTTTTAGTCGAGAAGAATGAACCTGCTCAATCCATCAACGATTACAGCTCCCCCTTTATCGGAAGAAGCTGAAGCGTCTTCAGAGACAAAGCAGTCATTCCAATTATAGTTAGCGTAGAAGCAACGCAAGGCCCCCAAATCGGCCCGATCAAAGGCCAGAAAAAACGAGTAGGGCAGGATGGAGCTGTTTGGAGAGAAAGTTATTAAAATTAAGAAGATATAAGGGTTATGGTCAGATTTTACTGATAGGAGCGAAAGAAAAAAAAATGGTGTATTTTAAGAGAAGAAGGACTAGTGGTGAAACATAGGTCCAGTGTGTTCAAGAATTGGTTCGGACGATCCGGAATGTGTGTTGGTTCTTTAATTAGTTGCTCTAGATCGTTGAGAATGTTGAATGATTAGGCCTCCTTCCCCACCTAAATCAGTATGAGAGAACCCCAACCATTCATGTGTGTACATTGAAATCCCCTAATAGAGGACCTCAGTATTTGGATGTGAAGCATATAACAGTCTCGTGGAGGAAGTAGAGATATTCAAAAAAGGGCGTGGAAAAATCTGTTTCTGTAGTGAGAGGCAGTAGCAGAAGCACAAGATTATTGTTGTAAGAGGGAAGAAAGATTTTAAGCCATAGAATTGAAATTAGGAGATTCGAGATTCACGAGACGTTGTTACAGGAGTTGGGTTTATGTTAACATAGCCACATACTCCCCCTTTAGACGGAATTATGAATAAGTTGTAGTTGGATACATTAAACGAGTATAGAGGATGAATTCTTAGCCATTTGAGTCTCAGACAAGAG
>JABUQX010092047.1:5000-10000 GCA_015478945.1 Trachelipus rathkii | reverse complement strand
CTTCAGACCACAACTTTAACTATAACAATTTCGATATATTAACCCAAACAAAGTCACAAACCAACCTACATATTTTAGAAACACTATTCATTCATAAAAATAAACCCTCCCTAAATAGTGATTCTGGTCCGTTCAAGTTGCAACTGTTTTGACGTACTCTGTCTGTGAAGCGATTTGTGACTTGCTTTCCTACTTAGATGTATTTGCTAGTAAAATATCCCTATACAATCGGTAAGTTATTGCTTTCTTGTTCCTTGAAAACACTTTTTGCTCCTGTTATTTAAATTTATTAATTTTAGTTACCCCTAGACAAATTGATTAATTAAACTTTATAACTATTATATTTGTTTATAGATTCTGCATTATATAATGGAAGCGACGTCCAAGGATTCTAAATTAAATCTAGTTTTGTAAATGGTATGATGTTTAGAGTTTTGTATATATTTTCAAGCATTGTTAAATTTGTTAAATTTGTTTCTAGGATTTTGAACTTTGCAAAATTGTACATTTTCGAATTTTATTATTATTATTTGATATTATATTTCTAGTTACTTCACCTGATGATGGAAACAGTATATTTTTCCGAAACGTTGTTTATAATTTTTGATTAAAGATGTCTATATGGAGGGCTCTAGTGTTGCTTTTCCTATTAAAACTAAAATTCCCAGCTCATAGAAACTGGATCAACACTATTCGTCATCACTATGGCCAAGCAACACTCAAGACTATCAGACACTACGAGGGCCTCTCCTTTAGACTAGGAAAGAGAAGACTGGACGTTGCTTTCTTAAACACTTGCAAGGCCTATGGAGTCATCCCAGGTTTTATTAAGTTTAAACTTTTTTCTCGTCGTCTTTATAATTGTAATATTTATAGAAATTTTCAATTTAAACTGTCAAATAATGAAATAGCCTTTAAGAATAAAGAGATTAGGAAACTCGAACAGCAATTTAACGAATGCCGTGATAAATTGAAAACTAATTTAACTTTCCTGGATTTTATATTTGTTACCGGTAAGATTTCTAAATACGTAGAAGGTCGATTGAAGTTGTGTGAGACTCGTCAAGACAATAAATTACGATCATTAAATTTACATAGAAATGATCCTGCATTAGTTTCAGATAAATATATATTTAACTTCTCCTCTAAAATTTTGTCAACTACGGAGAAACTTTTAAGTTTAGGTTTAAACTTCTGCCTGCCAGTTTATCGTATAGACTTTTATAAGTATTTTGGTGCTTTTGAGAGACATTTATTTGCTAAAAAATTACAAACCTTATAATTCAGATATGGAAGCAGTGACCCTTAAGGTAAAACTCCTCGCTCATAAATTCTATTTTAAGTTCAACCCTTCTAAAGTTTTTTCATACCTAATATCGAAAGCTGACATTGGTGTACTCAAGTCCCTTAAAAGTGACTCATCTATAATTATTTGTAAACCTGACAAAGGTCTTGGCGTTGTCCTACTATATAAGACTGACTATGTCAATAAAGTACTTAATGTTATCTCTAATCCCACTAAATTTATTCCAGTTTTGAATAAGGACCCTCTGAGCATGTCACTCAATTTAGAAGAAAAAATTAACCGTTTTTTACGTAAACTTTTAAAAACCGATAAAATAAGAAAAGTAGTGTTTAAGGAAATTTACTCCCATGGCTCCTCCCCTGGAATACTTTACGGGCTCCCTAAAATTCACAAAGAAAATGTCCCAATTTGACCCATTTTAGCAGCTTTTAATACACATAACTATAAACTAGCGAAATACTTAGTCCCACTCTTAACTCCATTTGCCAGTAACGATTTCATAGTAAAAAACTCCTACAATTTCAAAAATTGGTTACTAAACATTGATGTAAATAACTATTATATGACGAGCTTTGACATTGAATCCTTATACACAAATATTCCGGTAAAAGATGCGATAGAGTTCCTTCTTGATGATATTTTTCAACAGAACCCCACCTTTCATGGTTTTAATAAAGCCGAATTTAAAACTTTGCTTACATTGGCTACCCAAGATACTTTTTTCTTTTTTAATGATACTTTATATCAGCAGATAGACTCTCTGGCAATGGGTTCCCCCCTTAGTGCTACATTGGCAAACTCATACTTCAGCCATTTTGAAAAAATTTGGCTACAACTCACTATAAGCGTTTCATGAATGATACTTTTTTACTTTTTTCAAATAAAGACAAAGTTTTACCATTTTTTGACTACTTAAATAACAAACTGAATAATATTAATTTTACAAAAGAGGAGGAGGAGGATGGCACTCTGTCATTTTTAGATATGTTAATTAAGAAATCGACTCCAAAATTTACCGTAAGCGTCTACCGCAAAAAAACCTTTTCAGGTTTGGGACTTAATTTCTTCAGCCATGTCCCTCTCATTTATAAATGCAATAGTATTAAAACTTTAATATACAGAGGTTATCACCTCAGTTCCACTTTTGATCTTATGCATAATGAGTTCAATTTTCTTTTAAATTTTTTAAAAATTAATTACTATCCTACTAAAGTAATTTACAATATATAAGTGATTTTCTGATCTCCTGTTACTCATCTAATCCTCCGACTTATAATGTACCTAAATGCAATATATATATTAAGTTACCTTTTTACGAACACATTTTTATAAAGCAACGTAAAGAGTTGAGTTCCCTTTTGCAGAAATGTTTTCCTCAGTTGAATATTAATCTGGTATTCACAGCCACAAGAAAAATCTCTTCCTTCTGTAACCATAAGGACCACACGCCTGCATCTCTTCGTTCCTCTATCATTTATAAGTTTTCATGTAACAGCTGTGATGCTGTTTATATTGGCAGCACTTTGCGTCAATTTTTTGTGAGGATCGATGAGCACAAAGGTGTCTCCACCCGTACAAAAACTTTCTTGAGTTCACCAGCTTTTTCTTCCATCAGAAATCATTCCCATTCTTCAGACCACAACTTTAACTATAACAATTTCGATATATTAACCCAAACAAAGTCACAAACCAACCTACATATTTTAGAAACACTATTCATTCATAAAAATAAACCCTCCCTAAATAGTGATTCTGGTCCGTTCAAGCTGCAACTGTTTTGACGTACTCTGTCTGTGAAGCGATTTGTGACTTGCTTTCCTACTTAGATGTATTTGCTAGTAAAATATCCCTATACAATCGGTAAGTTATTGCTTTCTTGTTCCTTGAAAACACTTTTTGCCCTTGTTATTTAAATTTATTAATTTTAGTTACCCCTAGACAAATTGATTAATTAAACTTTATAACTATTATATTTGTTTATAGATTCTGCATTATATAATGGAAGCGACGTCCAAGGATTCTAAATTAAATCTAGTTTTGTAAATGGTATGATGTTTAGAGTTTTGTATATATTTTCAAGACATTGTTAAATTTGTTAAATTTGTTTTAGGATTTTGAACTTTGTAAAATTGTACATTTTCGAATTTTATTATTATTTGGTATTATATTTCTAGTTACTTCACCTGATGATGGAAACAGTATATTTTTCCGAAACGTTGTTTATAATTTTTGATTAAAGATGTCTATATGGAGGGCTCTAGTGTTGCTTTTCCTATTAAAACTAAAATTCCCAGCTCATAGAAACTGGATCAACACTATATATATATATATATATATATATATATATATATATATATATATATATATATATTATATATATATGAATAAATATATATATATATTATTATTATATATATATAAATATATATAATATATATAATTATCTGGATATAAAAATTTAAAAAAAAATATATATAATATATAATATATAATATATATACGTATATATATATATATATATATATATATATATATATAATATATATATATATATATACTATATATATATATATATATATATATTTATATTATATATATATATATATATTATATAATATATATTATATATATATATTATATTATATATATATATATATATATATATTATATATATATATATATATATATATATATATATATATATATATATATATATATATATTTATTTTTTTTATTTATATATTATATATATATATATTATATATTATATATATCATATTTATATATATAATATATATATATTTATATATATATATTATATATTTATATATTATATATAGTCTAAAGGAGAGGCCCTCGTAGTGTCTGATAGTCTTGAGTGTTGCTTGGCCATAGTGATGACGAATAGTGTTGATCCAGTTTCTATGAGCTGGGAATTTTAGTTTTAATAGGAAAAGCAACACTAGAGCCCTCCATATAGACATCTTTAATCAAAAATTATAAACAACGTTTCGGAAAAATATACTGTTTCCATCATCAGGTGAAGTAACTAGAAATATAATATCAAATAATAATAATAAAATTCGAAAATGTACAATTTTACAAAGTTCAAAATCCTAAAAACAAATTTAACAAATTTAACAATGTTTTGAAAATATATACAAAACTCTAAACATCATACCATTTACAAAACTAGATTTAATTTAGAATCCTTGGACGTCGCTTCCATTATATAATGCAGAATCTATAAACAAATATAATAGTTATAAAGTTTAATTAATCAATTTGTCTAGGGGTAACTAAAATTAATAAATTTAAATAACAGGAGCAAGAAGTGTTTTCAAGGAACAAGAAAGCAATAACTTACCGATTGTATAGGGATATTTTACTAGCAAATACATCTAAGTAGGAAAGCAAGTCACAAATCGCTTCACAGACAGAGTACGTCAAAACAGTTGCAGCTTGAACGGACCAGAATCACTATTTAGGGAGGGTTTATTTTTATGAATGAATAGTGTTTCTAAAATATGTAGGTTGGTTTGTGACTTTGTTTGGGTTAATATATCGAAATTGTTATAGTTAAAGTTGTGGTCTGAAGAATGGGAATGATTTCTGATGGAAGAAAAAGCTGGTGAACTCAAGAAAGTTTTTGTACGGGTGGAGACACCTTTGTGCTCATCGATCCTCACAAAAA
>JABUQX010092046.1:12500-45102 GCA_015478945.1 Trachelipus rathkii | reverse complement strand
GAGTTTCCTCTCATTTATCCTATTCTCTGTGTGTGTATATGATGAGAAGAAAGAGGAAGATTGTGAAGTTATTGGGCCGACCAAGTCGGCAGTAGAGACTCATTTGGGTCTCTGTTGTTCTTTATTTTATTAGTCTTTTATCGTATTTCTTTTTCTTCTTTCTTTCAGTCATTGTAATATCAAGTAGTAGTGGTGGTGTACTTTGTGGTACACTTTTGTCTTGTATAGTGTGAAGTAGTAAACACATAGAGTAATTGTAAATACGGTTGCCGTAGTGGGGTACCTCGTAGTAAATGGTCAAAGGTGCGCACCTTAAAGGGAGCCGTGAAAGCAACCAAGTCCTGTGTTTACGTGTATGATTGACAAATCATTGTTAATATCTTTTATAGATACTAATATGTATCTAAGAGTACAAGTCTTCTTTAAGTTCGTTCATTGTAAATAACCCTTTCAATCATTCAATCAACAAGAACTCAATTGGTGAGTAGTATTGTTTTCGTTGTACTTTTTGTTACCACTGTATTTTAATCAGTGGTAGCAGAGCGTAGTTCCGCTTCTGCTCTGGTTGTGTTGTGTGTGAAGTGGTGTAACGAGGCAGTAGTAGTGTGTTTCTTGTTGGTTGGTTTTGTTTAGGTTGTGTGTCGTAGTGAACCATGGAAGAGCACGGTGATGGTGGTAGTGGCAGTGGTGGTGATAGGTATGACATGGTATGTTTGTACCTTAAGATGAAACGTAAGAATAATGAATCAATGAGAGAGTACGTGAATAGGTATGAAATGACAGAGAGAAAGTGTAGGTTTGTTGGTAAAGTGGTTTTGGGTGAAGACATGAAATGTGTCCATCTCCTTGAGGGGGCAAATGTGAGTGAGAACCAAAAGCAAATGGTGTTGGCGTATTGTGGCAAGGATGAGTGGGTGTTCCGTACTGTTATGGATGCTCTGATAAAGATATGTGAAGGAGAGATCAGAGAGAACAGAAGTGAAGTAGCTGAGAGTGATGAGAGTAGTTGGTATACAAGCCAACGGGTGTCTGGGCCCAGCGGTGAAGAGTGGGTGAGTGGTAAATTGTTGAATGTGAGAGATAAGAATGGTATAGTGAGTAAATGTAATATTTGTAGGTCGAAATTTCATTATGCGTATAAATGTCCTTTAAGAGGTAGTGGTAGAGGTGTGTATGGTGGTGGTCGTAGGGGAAGAGGTTATGGTAGTGTGGATAGTGTTAGTAGAGGTAGAGGTAGTGCAGTAGAACAGGTAGAAGGTAGTGCTATAGTTGGTAGTAAGTATGTAGTTGATGACAAAAACATTTTCTATAGTGAAGAGAGTAGATGGAGGAGAAAGAGATGTGATTTGTGTAGATCGGATGAACATTCGTGGAGAGATTGTAACGTGTATGGAGATTATAGTGAGTTGTTGTGTGTTACAGAAACAGAGAAGGAAGTGACAAGTGGTGTGAACAATGTAGTAAGTAGTAGTGAGAACAATAGTATTGGAGAAAGTGATGAAAAAGTTGTGGTTCCGGTAAGAGTGTGGACAAGTGATGTTGTTAAAGATGATAAGATTGTGAAAGAAGGGGAAGTGACCGGTAGTGTGGTAAGTAAAGAAGATGTGAAAGTAAAAGAAGATAGTAGTAGTGAAAGTGTAGTAGTAGAAGATGTAGTAGTAAAAGATGTAGTAGAAGTAGAAGTAGAGGTAAATAACAAAGTGAGTGAGGTAGTGGTAGAAGATGTAGTAGGAGAAGTAGAAGTAGAGGTAAATAACGAAGGGAGTGAGGTTGGTGGAATGGTGAAATGTAGTGTAGTAGAAGAAAGTAAGTGTCGTGAAGTGGACGTGAGTGATGATGTTGGGGAGGTTAAGTGTCAGATTGTTGTTGGAACAGTGACGTGTAGTGAAGTAGAAGAAAGTAAGTGTATTGACGTAGAAAGTGAAGTGAGTGTTGCAGATGGGGATGTGAAGTGTAGTGATTCAGTAGTGAAACAGTGTACAGATGTATGTGTAGAAAAGGGAGGAATGAGAGAAAAAGGAAAGAAGAGTAAGAAAGGTAAGCGTGGTGCGAAAGTAAAAAATGTAAATGAAGAATGGATGAGACGTAAAGAGGGTGAGCTGTATATGGAGTGGTTGTATAGAGTTTTTGAGCATTTTTCTAGTTATGAAAGTGAAGGGGTAGTGTTAGAAATGTTGTTGTTGAAGTACTGGTATTATCGGGATTCAGAGGTGTCTGATCCTGAGTGAAGTAGTGAGTTAGTTTTAGTGTTTGTATGTAGAAGTAGTGTAGTAGTGGTAATGGCGATGGGTAGAGTAGTGTTTGTGTAGTAGTAATGTAGTAATAGTAGGAGTGGTTAGAGAGTAGTGTTTAGTGTGTGGGTGTTTTGCAGGTGCGTAGTGGTTGTGCTGGTGGTGTAGTAATAGTAGGAGTGGTTAGAGAGTAGTATTTAGTGTGTGCGTAGTGGCTGTGCTGGTGGTGGGTTGTAGTGTGCAGTATTAGGTGATAGTGGTAAGTGTATGTTTTGTACAAGACAAGTGAAAGGTGTGGGAGAGAAAGGTATAAGATTGATAAGTTTTGTGTTTCCTTCTTCTCTTTTGGGTAGATGTTTGAAGTAAATTTTAAGTTTCCTTCCATCCTATTCCTTGTGTGTGTATATGATGAGAAGAAAGAGGAAGATTGTGAAGTTATTGGGCCGACCAAGTCGGCAGTAGAGACTCATTTGGGTCTCTGTTGTTCTTTATTTTATTAGTCTTTTATCGTATTTCTTTTTCTTCTTTCTTTCAGTCATTGTAATATCAAGTAGTAGTGGTGGTGTACTTTGTGGTACACTTATGTAGCGTGAAGTAGTAAACACATAAAGTAATTGTAAATACGGTTGCCGTAGTGGGGTACCTCGTAGTAAATGGTAAAGGGTGCGCACCTTAAAGGGAGCCGTGAAAGCAACCAAGTACTGTGTTTACGTGTATGATTGACAAATCATTGTTAATATCTTTTATAGATACTAATATGTATCTAAGAGTACAAGTCTTCTTTAAGTTCGTTCATTGTACAATAACCCTTCAATCACTCAATCAACGATAAGAACTCAATTGGTGAGTAGTATTGTTTTCGTTGTACTTTTTGTTACTATACTGTATTTTAATCAACATTGAATAACCAAGGAGACATAACACAACCCTGTCTCACTCCGCTATTAATCCTAAACCAATCACCATTGACACCATTTATTCTTACACACGCTTCACTATCGTCATACATACTTTTGATTCCATTCAGAAGCCTACCACCAAACCACCATATATCACTAATACCCGCCATAATTCTTCATTAACTCTATCATACGCCTGTTGTAAATCCATAAAACCTAAATATAATTTATTCTTCTCCCTCATTTTCAATCATTTGTTTCAATGTAAAGATTTGATCCACTACATCCTCTACCACTCCTAAACGCACCTTGTTCTTCACCAACAAGTCCCTCAGTCACTCGACGCACTCTCAACCAAAATACCAGCATATACCTTCCCTACAACACTCAATAAACTAATTCCCTTGTAATTTTCACAGTTCCCCTTATCCCCTTACCCTTATAAGGGTACTATTACTGCTCTCCTCCAATTCCTCGGAACTATACCCTCCATAAACGCTTTATTACACAACTTCCAAATCCAATCAATCACCATCTCGCCTGCTCTTGATCATTTCACTAGTAATTTCATCTATACCTGCAGATTTACCATTCTTCAACTTTCACTCTACCCATTACCTCTCCTCCCCCTTACTAAAAACCTCATCCCCAAAAAACATATTTTTTTTCAATCATCAAAAAACCACACACACATTCACTAACCCCTCATCATTACTGTTAATATTGTGCAGATTTTGAAGTGTTCTTCCACACTCCTCACATCCATTTCATCAGTTACAAAAGCACCATCCCTATTCATTATTCTAAGCAGATTCCCCTTATTCTCATTCTTAACCTTTCGCGCTTCCTTCCAGAAGAGCTTCCTATTCCCTTGTATGTCCTCATTCATCCTCCTTCCAAACTGTTCATTTACCTCTTGTTTTCTCCTACGTATGCACCTTTTAGTATTTCTTTTTTCCTCCTTATATAATTCCAAGCATCTTTCTTTTGAAACTTCATCATTTGCTTTTAGTACATTCAACCACGCTTCTTTTTTACCTTTAACCGCTTTCATCACCTCTTCATTCCACCATTCGCTGTTAATATTCTTACTTCCTACTTTAGCACATCCACACACTTCCTTTGCACTACTAACAATTGCTTCCTTCATTTGCCCCCAGATTTGTTCAGTATCAACTTTTTCACATTCAACTGATTTACTAGCGAGCGCTCTTACATATTTATCCTTATTGCCTTGTTCACTTAACTTCTCACTCTTAATTTTACCTACTTCCTTTCGTATCACCTTCCTCTCCATCCAAGCCCCCACTAACTTAATTTTACATAGAACAACATAATGATCCGATAATCCCATTCCTAAACCCCTATATATATATATATATATATATATATATATATATATATATAGTATATAGATATGGTTATATGTATAGATAAATATCTGTATATATAGCACAGATATATATATATATGTATATATATATATATAATAGTATATATATATATATATATATATATAACTATCGACCTATTGCCTTAACTTGTATTCTATCTAAAAGTCTTAAATCCTCTCCTTAACTCTTATTTCCTCGATCATATAGAATCTCATTCCCTTCTTTCAGATCGTCAGTATGGCTTTCGACGTTCGAGATTAACTGGTGATATCCTTTCCTATCTAACTGATCTATGGTCTTCTGCCCTTAAGGATCATGGGGAGTCTTGTGTGGTAGCACTTGACATATCTAAAGCTTTTGACAGGGTATGGCATGCGTCGCTACTCTCTAAGCTACCTTCCTTTGGATTTCCTCCTTCGCTTTGCTTACTCTTGTCTAGTTTTCTTTCAGATCGTTCCATTTTAGCTCTTGTTGATGGAGCAACCTCTTCCTCCTTTCTTATTAATTGTGGTGTTCCTCAGGTTCTGTTTTATCTCCAACTTTATTCCTACTTTTCATCAACGATCTTCTAAGCTGCACTTCAACTTGTTCACTTTATGCCGACGATTCAACTCTCCATTCCTACACTCATTTCGATAAATGTGCTCCCTCGTTTGTATCTAGAGCTGCCTCTCGTCTTCAGCTCTCCGATTCAATTCTTGCCGATTTGGTCGGAATTTCAGTGGCAACCGTAAACTTGTGAAGTTCAACTCTTTAAAACCTCAACTTCTTCATATCTCCTCTAAAATACCTCCCAACCTTCCTATCCCTTTCGAACGGCCCTAATGTCTTGCCCGTAAACAACATAAACATTCTAGGACTAAACATAAATAGTGAATTGTCTTGGAGACCTCACATCACATCGGTTGCTAAAATGGCCTCAAAGAAGAATTCTGTCTAGATTGCGTGAATTTTTTCTTCTGCTCAGTTGATACTCCAGTTATATAAGGGTTTTATTCGCCCCTGAATGGAATACTGTTCCCCATTTGGGGTGGATCCGGCTCCACCTCCTTTTGGATAGAGTTGAAGCCAAGGCTAAGAGGCTTATAAACTGTCCCATACTTCTGACTCCCTTGACCCTCCATCTCTGCGACGTACGTTGGTGCCCTATATCTTTTCTAGGTATTACAAACGGCAGGTGCTCGCGAGAATTGACCTCTCGCATCCCTCCACCACTGCGTCGCCTCCCTTGTAATACAAGAGGTGCCTTGTTCTCTCATGAAAATTGTGTGAATATTGGAGACTCCAAAGGATCACTCGTTATGGTACCTCCTTCTTTCCAGCCACATCTGTTTTGTGGAACTCCTGGCCTTCTTTATTTTCCCCGCAATATTTAATCTTCCTCTATTAAGTCCCGCGTCTGCGCCCACCTGAGGGAATTCCGTTAGGCAAGGGTTAGGTGGGTTTACTTTTCATTTATTTTAATTTTTATTTTTCTTTATGTAATTTTATTTTTTTTTTTTTTTTTTTTTTTTGCCCTCCTTTTAAAAGGGCATTGCCTTCGTGAGTGGTGGTATCATATATATATATATATATATATATATATATATATATATATATTACAGAAGATAAAATATAGTATATACATATATATATATATATATATATATATATATACAGAGATATATCTGTTAAGGCATTCTACATTTATATATATATATAGTTATATATATATATATATATATATATATATATATATATATATATATATATATATATATAAACCATGTAAATATAAAATATACAATTTAATCGATATTAGAAAAACCACGTGTATAAAATAAATAAACTTACTCGACAAGCATTAAAGTTATTAGAACTAATTAAATAAGAATAATAATATAATTAATATTAAATACTTCGTTAAAAACTATTATTATTGTTGGGAGAAAGAATTTTCCGCATGTACAGAGGTGAATAAAAGATTTTCGGTTGGAAAAGAATTCTTTCGCTGTATGTCCTGCATGCCTAGTGGGCGACTGAAAGGGTCTGATCGGTGCCTTGGGTTGGGAGTGCTCATGCATGCCTCGGATACTTAACTATTCTGTTTCAGGTGCATGTTTGCGCACCCCACCATCAGTCTGTGGGGAGGCTACTAGATAGATTAATGATAATATTAAGTATTAAAAATTGTTAAAGTAATAATCTCTGTTTAAATATATTTTAGTTAAAAAATTTACAAAATGTAATATAAGAGGTGTGGCCCTCTCCAAATTAGCAACAGACAAAATTAGAAAGAAAATTTGAAATATAAATTTGTGAAGTTTAAGTAAATTGTAAATCCGGAGGACAGTCAAGGGGAGGATTAACTATTTCTTAAACCAGAGTATATTGGCTTTATTTAAAGAGGAAATTAAAAACCTTTCTATGTCGAAGAGAATCCCTTCGAAAATGCAAATACAATCCTTGAGATCCCTCCTGTCAAAGCTAATTATTTAGGAAAGCCTAAGAAGTTTACGAATTTGCTTCCCCATAATGGCAAACTTCTCACCACGAAGGGAATGGTTTTTCCTGCAGAAGACTGGGAGAGGTAGAATATATATATATATATATATATATATATATATATAAATAGCATATATATATATATAGTTATATATATATATATATATAGTATATATATATATATATATATATATATATATATATATATATATATATATATATATATATATATATATATATATATATATATATATAGTATATATATATCATTATCACCTACCTTCTCTTCCCAAGACGAGGGGTAAGGTGCATAACATACACCGGAAACCGAAAAGTAGACGAAGAATATGATGCAAGTCGAAAAGTAAACTCAGCCTTACCTTTTCATACCTTTTAGTGAGAACTGTCGCAGTCAAAAATCCACCCTAGAGCTTCATGGGACCGCGACGGACCCTAACTATGGCATCTCGTCGATGTGGGGTTCATCCCTTGACCAGGTGGGCCACGATTATATCCTCACAAAACCACGCCATTCACTCCTATTGTGCACCTTTCTTCTCGCCTCTGCAAAACTCACATTTCTCTCCTCCAGGCATTCCTTTACTGACTCAATCCACTTTTTCCTCGGTCTCCCAGCCGGTCGATTCCCAGCACACTCACCCACTACATCCGCTTAACCAACCGACTATCACCCATCCTTTCCACAAACCAACCATCTCCAAATTCTGTACTTTCATTTATTCTCATTTACCCTTTCTTCACAATCTCACACAACTCTGTAATGTTCATTCCTCATTTTTATCAATTCTTCTCACACCTAACATGCCCCTAAGATTGTCCATCTGAACACATTGTACTTTAGATCCATTCCTCTTATTCCTAACCATAGTCCCACTACTATACAATAACACAGGTAACAACATACCCTCATGTAAGACCCTAGCGCATTCAAGACTTAGTCCGTTTACATCCACCAACGATCTAATTGCACCAGCCACCTTCCTGCCATTCACAACTTTCCTACTACACTCTGCATCATCCCTTCCTTTCCTCCAACATATATCCTAAATATTTAAACTCACGGCACTTGTTCCGGCTTCTCACTATCTAACATAACTTCACACCGAGGACTCCTCACGCACAATCATAATCTTACTGTTATCTACGTTTACTTTCAAACCCCTCCTTTACACAACCTACCAAATCTCTTTCCTCAAACTCTCCTTAGATTAGCCAATCCAAATCCAAATCATCCGCATATAATAGGTAGGTACCCTCCACTCTCTTCTCTATTCTCCATCATTCTAACACCATTTCCTGCCACCCCGACCTCTATTCTTTCATAACTCCATCCATATACAAATTGAATAGCCAAGGAGAAATAACACATCCTGCCTCACTCCGCTATTAATATTATATATATATATATATATATATATATATATATATATATATAGGGCATATATATAGCATATATATATATATATATATATATATATATATATATATATATATATATATATATATATATATATATATATATATATATATATATATATATATATATATTTATATACTACCTTACCCCTGACCACTCCATCATGGGAGGGGCCATACCGCGTCCAGGTACCCCGCCGACGCCTCCGGCATTCTCCAGAGATCTTCGTGATGAAATGTTCCAGATTGTTCTGGGTTGAGAGTTAGATAGACAGGAGAGAAAAAGTGAGATGTGTCCTCCGGGACCTGGTTACAGTTTTGACATGTTTGTGGTGGTTTGGTTGAGCTTAAATCGTGCTTGCAATATTGTAAGTTAGTGTGGTGGCCGCATCCTAACTTGGCCAAGGATGACTGACTGGTTCTGGCAGTGAGTTGAATTCTGGTGCTATTTCTGGTGGGTGTTTGTTTAAAATGTTGTTTGGTGGTCTGCGTCTTAAGTGGTTTTCTGTTAGTGTCGTGTGGATTTGTTTGGTGTATGTTGTGTTGTTTGGTGGAGGTGGAATGTTGTTCAGAATTTGTTTGTAATATAGAGCTGGTGAAGAAGGAGGTTGTTTGAGTCTGTGGTGGATGGGGTTAGAGAGGGCAATGTGACATGGGTGTTGGGGTGTTTGGGTTTTGGTAAAGAATTGTGTGCCTATCATATCCAGGTGAGTGTCTATGGGTAGTATTTTGGTTTCTTCGTGTAGGTGTTGTTGATGTGCATACTGTTATGATTCTTAGTGCTTTGTTTTGAGTCGTTTGGAGTTTCTTTATGTTATTTTTTGTCAGTAGTGGATGCCAAGTTGGAGAGGCGTAGTTTAGAGTCGGACGAATGTATTGTTTGTATATGGTAGTGGATGTCTGTTTATTGTTTGTGAAGTCTGTGCCAGCGATGGTTCTTAATATGTTCAGTTTCTTGTTTGCAGATGAAGTTATGTTGTCTGTGTGTTTTGTGAATGTGAGATGAGTGTCAAGTGTTACTCCAAGGATTTTGGAAGTTTTCTTGAAGGGGTGGCAATGTTGTTTGAGTAGATTTGCAGTAGAAAAGCTGTGAAATCGGTTACAAAATCATCAGATTCTGGCACCGGTTTCGGCTCTAATACCACCTGTTTTGGATTACCAATCTCATTTCCGTGTTTTTACAAAGATTGCCAATCTTACTCCCTACCGATCCATCAGAATTTACCATTACGCTATTCCTGCCTCCGGATCCGATATTCCTGCCTCCGATTCCGATATTATTGCCTCCGGTTCCGATATTCCTGCCTCCGATTCCGATATTCCTTCCTCCGGTTCCGATATTCCTGCCTCCGATTCCGATAGCACTTTGCCTGACCTATATATTGCCTCCGGTCCCGATATTCTTGCCTCCGATTCCGATATTCCTGCCTCAGATTCCGATATTCCTTCCTCTGGTTCCGATATTATTGCCTCCGGTTTCGATTTTCCCCGCCTCCGGTTCCTATATTCCTGCCTCCGATTTCGATATTCCTGCCTCCGATTCCGATATTCCTTCCTCCGGTTCCGATATTCCTGCCTCCGATTCCGATATTGCTTCCCTCTGGTTCCGATATTATTGCCTCCGGTTCCGATATTCCTGCCTCCGGTTCCTATATTCCTGCCTCTGATTTCGGTATTTCTTCCTCCGGATCCGATATTCATGCCACCGATTCCGATATCCTTTCCTCTGATTCCGATATTCCTTCCTCCGATTCCGATATTCTATCCTTTGATTCTACAATCCAGCAATAAATAGACCCAACCTCACATTGTTTTATATCTTAATCTACATATGAACGCTATAATAAATAAACCTTATAAGCCACACCAGGAAAAAATGTGGCCTTACGCAACCTACCGTTGCCGCCAATCGGTAGAGACAGAGTCGTAAGGCCTGGGGCTAAGGTTCGATCCCTTTCCAGGATCCTAGGTAGTAATTACCTAGAGCAGTACCCCCTCCTAGAAATGGAAAGTGCCTGTGAGGTAAGAACTTCGATAATAATATATATATTATATAATATATATATATATATATATATATATATATCATATTATATAATATATATATATATATATATATATATTATATAATATATATATAATATATATATATATAATATATATATTATATAGGTTTTGAGGGAGGAAAGATATATCGATGTGTCATATCGATTTTTCGATAGTTAAATGGGTCCCTATAAAAAAAAATAAAAATGTGTCGTTGAAATAATTTCGTCAAATAACAAATTTTATTAAAGATGTTCTTTATGTTTCAAAGCGTTAGTAATGTAATAAAAGCATTAGTAATGTAATAAAATAATAAAAAAAAAAACTTTAAAATAGCAATTCTAAGTTTCGAATTCATTTTTGTAATCAGCGGAGAATTTTAGTTCGAAAATGTAGAAAAAAAATAAAAATAAATCTAAAAAAACTTACAATAGTAACAGGAAAAGAATTACATGTTTGGAATCTCGTAAAATTTAGCTTTTTTAAAAAAAGGAAAATAAAAAAAAAAATTATTTTTTTGTTAATAATAATGTAATATGAGGAGAAGCCTATTTAAGACTATGGATCATAAATAAGCTTTTTTTTTTTAACTAAAGAATTACCCAAAAAAGGGTTAGTACCGCACGATTTCAGGAGGCGGGTCTCTCGGCCTTCCGGGAACTGACGGGGTAGACTATTTCCCCCCCTCCGGGAGGGTCCTCCGGAACCCGCTCGGTATTGGGTGTCGCGGGTTCTCCGCAACCTCCCCACGGGGTATGGAAAAACGTCCCCCCCTGTGTTCCCCGTCGGCTCGAGCCCCCTAGTTGGCTAGTTGTAGATTTTTTTTTTTTTTTCTTTTTTTTTTTTTTTTTTTTTTTTTACCATTTTTCCGAACTAAAATTCTTCGAGAATATATTATATATAGAATATACTATATATATATATATTAATATATTATATATATATATATCTATATAATATAATATATTATATATATAATAATTATATATATATATATATATATAATAGAGTTAGTAGTTAGTTAGTTAGTTGAGTTTTAAAAGAGATAATTGCAGGATGATAATTTCGTGTCTCTTAGACTAGACACACGGGTCAGCTTTCAGCGACTTTAGCGAAATTAGGCAGCTTTCAACGAAAGATCAGTTTTTTGCGAGAAATATATTTCATATTAATTTATAAATTTATAAAATAATTATTAATTTAAATGTTGAATAACTACAGGAATTATTCAATAAATATATGGTTTAATTAATAACACGTTAACACTTCAAATGCTATACCTTAATATTTTCGGAAAATTTATAACAAACACATTAACACTTCAAATGCTATACATTAACTGCGTCAATAGGGAGCAATATATCTATCGAAAGAGTCGATATGTAATCGATATTTCTTGTCTCCTCAAAACCGTATATATATATATGGATAATATATATATATAATATATATATATATGAATATATAATATATATATATATATATATATATTATATATATATATATATATATACTGATATTATATTTAAACTGTGCAGTGACTTGAGTTAAGAATTTTTTTTATATCAAATTTGTTTCATACTCTGACATGGACCCAGGGCTGAATTCTATCCATTAAGCAAAATAAGCTCGTTGCTTAGGGCGTGAGAGGAAGGGGGGGCACCACAAAAATGTTTAATTAATTAGATTTTTGTTGAAAATATAACATGGTTTGAATTATAGGTGGCACCGATAAGGAAATTAGGCGATTACCGATTAATCGGTAACGGTTTGATATATAAATATGCATATGTAATTTACATATTAACAACAGATATATGTTTATATAATATATAATATTATATATATATATATATAATATATATAGATATATTATGATAAATATATATATATATTATATAAAAAATTATACAATTTATTTCATATAGTTGTAAAAAGTCAAAATATAAAGGATTAATAATAAGATTCTTTTTAATACTATATATTATTATATATAATTATAATATATATATATGATATATAATTATAATATATATATATATATAGATATATATATATATATAATAGGGATAATATTATATATATATATAGATATAAGTAAATAGATATATATAGTTATATATAAATATTATATATAAATATATATTAATATATGATATATTATATATATATATTATAGATATATATAGTATATAGCTATATATAAATTGTTGTTTTCAGATATGCGTCTATTTAAGGTCACAACATGGATTATTATTATTACGTTAATATAAAATGAAATATTACAAAGTAAAAATATGATATTAAAACAAGCAGGGTATTGCCTACCAGTTTTTGCTGGGATTATTTTGATGTTCATCTTATGGATAAAAGTAAATGCATGATGCAAGCTATGTGAAAAACACCATATCAAAAGTTGCAAACAGCGAAACCTTTACGACAACAAAATTGTTGAACCACCTTAATTAAGAAAACATCCAGAAGTAGCAAAACTGGAAAATTGAAGAAGCTGAAAAGGAAATATGATTGCTTCAAAGCTAGGTACTTCAGGAACAAGTTGCATTAATGAAGATCAAGATGCTACAACTGAAAGTGCGCTGATTTTTTCCCTTTTTAAGACTGTTAAATGAGTCGAGGTCAAGATAGGCTATGATAATTAAATCCAGACTTATGGGAGATGTGTAAACCTAAGATTGCAAGTGCACCGGTGAACCACTCTGACAACCGCCGCCACTCAACCTTAAAGGTTGAGGGGCGGCGGTTGTTATTCGTAATCGCGCCAAGACTCAATCAATAATTTAGCCTTACCAGCACACTACAAAAGAAGGATGGACCCATTCGTGTGAAAAAGACACGGAGACTTACCAATGTTCGAGCAATTTGGCTTCAAATATTAAGTGCAACTCCGTCCAGTGCTGATGAGAGTGACAAGACTCTGTTTAGTGGCAGGTGGTAATGTGTATGAACCCCCGCCGTTACAAGGAATAGCGCATGTTGTCCTGAGAAAATGGCGCAAACTCTGTATGTTTCTACATGACAACTGAGAGTATTGAACTTAAATTACTGATGAGACCAGAGTACCAGACAAAATAAAAATAAAAAAACGGGCAAAATTAAGTGCATATTTTAATAAAAATAATGAAATATAAATGAAAAATTACAATTTAAAAATAAAAAAAGGCAGAAAAGCCATGAATAGCACGCCAGACACGTAAACAGCTAAAATTGGTAATTGTACTGTGTCAAAGCTAGTTGATGATTTAACTTGGCATTATGAAATGTCTAATCAGTCTTTGTAAAGGGAATAAAGTATCGGCCGAATGATTCCGAGACAAAAAAGGCGATTATCAATAATCGGCAAAAATGGACCGATTAATCGGTGCATCCCTAGTTTGATTAATAGGGATAGTCATGAAAAAGTATACAAAAATAAAAACATTATATTCCAAATCTTTCAAGAAAAAAAAAATCTTATGGGTTTATCACGGCTTATATTTTGATATTACATATATATGGTGGCATGGGCAGGGTGGGGATTTTTTTGGATTTTTGGAGAAAAAAAATTCAATTTTTGATTTTTTGCGATTTTGAGGATCGTGGACGTCACGCAAAATATAATTTGGAAACAAACTTTTTTTTAAGTTCGTTTAAGGTATTATTTTTAACCCTAGCCCTATATCTGAGTTCAAAATCTTTAAAAATGCTTTAAGGTTTTTTTTTTTTTTCTATGGACCCCAATGAAACATCAATCACTAACAAGAGTGTTTTGTAAATCAATGTACTAATATCTACATCAGAAGTAAAAGAAACATGTTTTGAAAACATTGATCTTTTACAACATTTTGATAGTTTAGAAATTTGAAAAAGAGTAGCGCGTATTGATGATATTATGATTTTAATTTGTTTAGTTCTATTGGAAGTTATATCACTAAATGATCAAATAACTTAAAAAATATATATAAATAAGCAAAAAATCATGATTTTTGGAGCAAAAAATCAATGAAAAAATACAGTTGAAAGAAATCAAAGACTGATTTTTCCGTTGCCATCCCTGGGGCCGGGGGGCACCAAATCTGGAAGTGCTTAGAGGTCTCTAAGGCTCCTAATCGCGGCCCTGCATGCGCACCCAATAGCGTTGACTGGATAAGTTAGAGCCCTTCTTATACTGAGCATATAAAAACGCAGGTTTAAAACGGCTTGTGTTTTAAAAGGGGTGTTAGTATCAGAGCTCAAAATATTTGATGTAGTCAACTTCAAAATTTCGTGTAAATTAATACAGAGTAAAACGGTGAGGTAGGAAATGGGTGGTTGTATTTTAAATTTTTGAATGCATAATGCACGGTGCCCAACCCGGTATCGCGAGCAACATGAGTTGATCGCGAACCGTTTTAAGATTGCTCGGGCGGGGCACGGGCGTAGTTACAATTCATCTAGTTGTATAAAAATAAAACATTTCATATATACGCTAGTATGATATGATATGATATAATAGATATATGAAATATATAGATAGTATTGCAAAATTACAATGATATAAATTTATAGATAGAATAGTAGATGTTATATATAGATATATATAATATATAGTATATTATATATATGTGGCGGCTCGTGGGCAAAATTCTTGAGTATGTATAATGAAACTATATATATAATATATAATATATATAGTGATATATATATAATATATAGAATTATATGATATATATATGATATAAGTATATATATATATATATATAATATAATAAGATATAAGAATATATATTAGATATAATATTAGAAAAGATATTATTTGCAGATTTAACCACCCTTGTATTTACCATTTTTTATAAAGATCAATTTTTTCTTTTTTGATTTTTTTTGTGAAAAATGAATGCTACTATAGGTCGGCAGGATTTTTCAATTGTAATGTGAAGTGAAAACGGAAGTATTTTTTCCATATAAAGGAAGGATTACGTCACCGTTATTAAAAAGAGGAGAATGCGAGGTTGAAATCATATAGACGTTAGATAATATATATATGATATACATATTATATAGTAATATTTTAATATATAATATAATATATATACTGATAAATATAGTATAGATATATATATATATAAGATATATTGTATAAGTATAATATATATATAGAGTAATATATGATAATATTAGATAGATTAGATTGATAGACATAGTAATATGAGACATTAGAGACAGAGGATACAGTAAGATCAAGTAATAGTATATAAGTGATATGAACATGATACTGACTTGCTAATAATTTTTTGGGGTCACTAAGAGCCAAGAGAGCGTTGGACCGTATCGCCTAACCCGTCAAAAAGCCGGCCACTGAAATATATATACTAAGATATGATTATATATAGATTATATATAGATACGTATATATATATATATATACACATATATAATATATATATATTATACGCATATATATAATATAGATATATAGTATATTATATATGAATATAGATTAGAAGGATTAGATATTTGGGCCAGTCTAATATATATATCAGAGCTGGGCGCGGCTATAATTTTTCGAGGTGCGCCGCTGGACCTATTGCGCCTATGCCGCCGGACCTAGGCGCCTAGCGCATATGCGCCTATATATTTTTGTCACATCAGCGCCTATGCGCCTTTGCGCGCTTTGACCTGCGAGCTTTCTCCCGGCCGGTGGGCTGTTTGTTAATATTTTGCAAAGTTAACGCGTTTAGTTGCGATAATGAAAGAAGCATGGCATAGTTGATAAAGGAAGAGAAACAACATTAATGAGATTTGTGGCTAATGTAAAACACCGGATAGAACTAAATATCTACACGTCCTATCTTTGAGCCTCACGCCCAATGTTCTTGTGTCCATGTTTTCCCCGAGAAAGGATGCTCAGCACGAGATCGAGACTGAAGAGAGATTGAAGAGACTTATTCATAACCATAGTGCAAGATATTTGTAGTGAAGAACTACGTGAAACTAGTTATATAGATAATAATATGAGTAGTAGTATATATATGTATAATTAGATAGTATATATATAGTATATAATAATAGATATGATATAGTGTACGTATATATGTAATATATATATGTAATATAATATATATATATATATAGTAAATATATATATAAATATTATATATATATATAATATATATATATAGATATATATCAGTGGCGTATTAAGGGATAGGCTGGGTAAGCAGTGCCTATCTTATTTGAAGAACAAAGTTAAAAATTTGAAGAGAAAACAAATAAAAAATATAAAAAAGTTAATATAATAACACCTTACCTGAAAACTAATTACAGAAATCTTAAAGAAATACTGAAAACCAAAAAATGAGCTATTTATGCCTTTGCGGCTATCCACTGGTTTAACTGCATAGCGCACATAGGCGTAAGCTGAAAGAAAAATATCCATACTGGCAATCATCTCGTGGCAGCCACCTTGGGCGGGCGGCATCGTGATCGCCGGGGCGTCGTGAGATAAGTGTCCTTAAATAGGTTTTGTTTTAATTTCTTGTTTGACCGTTTTCCATTTGCGATTGTAATTTAATTTCAATTATAGTAATATATTATAATATAGATATATAAGTATATATATATATAATATAGAGATATAGATAATATAGAATAAATATATATATATAGTAATATAGTATATATATATACTAGTATAGATAATATATACAGTACTAATGAACTTCCCAGCACAATAGGGAAAAAATAGAATTCTTCAACCCGGACTTCAGCGTCAGTATACTTGAATGTTGTACGTAAACTTTAAAATCATGACTTATGGACATGATCTGATAAAATAATCAATAATGATGATGACCTTGAATAATAATATCAGGATTGTAAAAATTGTTTTTCAGAAGATGATTAATCATATGTAAAAGAGATTTGTCAACACAATGTAGGATAAAGGAACAGATAATTGGAGACAAGCAGCGAGGAGACAAGGTCACTCCAAGATAGGAGACGAGAAATACGAGGAGGCAAAGGATTCACAAGGGGTGGCAAAGGGCGGCTCGAACTGCGATCCGCGATTGCCACCGCAAATTGTATGAATAACCACGATGAATAACCGGCCACGCATGATACACACACGGCAGCACACACGCGACACACACACACACACACACAAGGCAAATGACCAACTTTTTTTTTTAATTTAAAGGCCTATTTCAGAATTGAGTCAATTTAATTCAAATTAATTAATAGATTGTAGAAAGAGAGAGAGATAGAGATAGAGGAGGAGAATAGATAGATATATATATATATATTATAAGACGAAGGAGAGAGAGAGAGAAGACGAGAAAATGTATATATCTAAGAGAGAGATATTGATTATATGATGGTATAATGTGGGGTTAAAACTACAAACGCAATCGTCAAAAGACACAATAGATACAGGAGAAAAGGACAATACATGGTAGGAAATTCCTGGGAGAGAGAGATTAGAGCGAGAGGTAAACTTTGTAGTGCGGGAAGAAATAGGAGTATATAAAAAAAAAGAGAAAAAGAAAGAAGAAGAAAAGAAAAAAAAAAATTTAAGAGAAAATATATCTCAAAAACTACAATAGCTACAGCGAAAAGAATGCTGGTTGGATTCCTGGTAAAATTTTACATAGGAAAATGTAAAAAAAAAAGTAAAATAAAAAAAAATTATTGTGTAATAATTATGAATGTTAAATAAAGATACATTTACCTATTTAAAAATAAATAAGGAACTTTCTATTAAAGTATGCTTTTTTTTTTTTAACTAAAGAAATACCCCAAGGTAGTACACACACCGATAGGCAGGGATCGGGGTCTACATCGCCTGCGGGGAACGGACGGGGAAGGATAATTCCCCCCTTCCTGGGAGGTCTCCGAACCCCCGGCCTACTTTGATGTATGGGTGATGTCGCGGTCCTCCGCCCCACTCGCACCGAGTACGGAGGTATAGGACAAACGATCTCCCACCACCTGTGTTCCCCGGTGCGGCCGAGCCCGCCTACTATTGGCCGAGTAATACCTTTACAAATGAAATGGATAAATAGATATATGAAGTAAGGTAGATGAGATAGTAATAGGATAATACTATGTCCCCTGTTCCAATAAAAAAGAAAAGCCATATATGCAGTATTTATTAGTATTATTTGTTAATTTATTGATGACATTTTCCTAACGTAAAATGTACAAGGAGTGCCAAAAAATGTATTCGTTCGCTGTGCTATTGGTAGTTTTTGAGATATGGATTTTTTTTTGTTTTTGTTATGTTTATTTTTTTATTGGATTTACATTTTCCGCACTAAAAATTTATGACCAGATTCACAACATGTATTCCTTTTCCGATGATCGAGATATTTTGTGGTTTGTGGGAGAGTCAATGAGTTGTGAATCTTTAAACCAAAGAAGTTGGATTTTTAAACCAATGTAGTAAAGAGAGACGACCATATGAATAGAGACAGTATAAGTGGAACTAATAGAGATAGAGATAGAGAAAGACAGAGAGAAGATGGAAGAGTAAAGTATAATATATAAGAGTAGAGATATGACGATAGAGAGAGATAAGATGAGATAGATAGATAGGAGTAATATAAATAAGATATATGAGAGTAATATATATATAGAGATATAGATGAATAAGAGATGATGAGATGAGGAAGAGATAAGAATGAAGAGAAGAAGAGATTAGATATTTATAATATATGTAATGAGAAATAGATGATGAGATGAATAGTAGATGAGAGATGTACTAAGTAATATATAATTTGACGTGTGCCTACCCATGGGGTAAAAACATGTGTTATGAGGGCTACGGCCACTTAATAGATATATTAAAATATAGAGAGTAAGGAGAGAGATTAGAATGGAAGAGAAGAGATTTAAATCGAGATATCAGTAGAGATTGAATGATGTTATATCGATAATTCATCATACTGTATGATATGTAATTAATATGAATAAAGTAATGGATATACAATGATGATGATACTGAATATTCTGAATGTTGCTAAAAATAAAATTGATAAAGAAATTAATAATTCTATTAAATCCGAAGTATAAATTACATTGAAATATTAAATGATACTTACATAATAATAATCATACTATTTACTAAGAATTTTATTTAAATAAATTCCTAACTAATAAATAATATGTAAATAAACAAAACTATATCTATTTAATAATAAATGTTAATTGATGAATAATAATAATTAAATATATATTAATAATTAAATAAAGTATGTAATAATAATATATAATTATATATAATATAATAAATCAATGACTGAATAATATAATAATTATTGAATAATAAAATGAATAACATGAATAATAATAATGAATTGATATAATCATGATAATAGATAAATAAATAATTAAATATAATAATATATGGAAATAATAATTATAATTTGAATAATAGAAATTAAATATACAACTTATATAGTAGTAAGAATATAGGATAAAAAATGAGTGCACACTGAATCGAAGTGCTGAAGTGATGACATAAACGTGGAAGGTTTATAAAATAAAAATAAACATGGCGTATTGTTGTCCGCCGCCGATTGTTACAAAATGTAAGCTACAAATGCGCAAGGATCGCCACAGAAGGTGCTTGGTGGCGTGTCCCGCGAATTGAAGGCTGCACTTTTAGTAGTAAAATTAAATTTGGGAGTTGAGGCGACACTGAGGCGGCGTTATGCGGCGAGCGTGACCTGACGATTATGCAGTGAATGATTATGGGCGAAATACTCGGCACTATGGCAAACTTGCGTGAGGCGCGCTATACTTCTACAAGCAATCTTGATATGATAATAAATTGAATAATAGATAATAGAATTGAATAATGATTGAATATATTTGCAGATAAATATACCAATATTAGAAATAATATTTAGATAATGTAATGCCAACGGAAAAAAGTTTGCTTAAAATGCAAAGTCAAGTTGAGAGGAAATGTAAATTAATAAATTACTGAATAATTAGCTGATATATAATAATAATAAATATAATAATGTATAATGATATAAATATTATGAATATAAATAATAAAAATAATAAATAAATTAATAATTATTATAACTAAAATTAAATTAAATAATAATATAATAATAATAATAATATAATATGATAATTATAATAATTAATAATAATATGAATTTAAATAAATGGCCGATTAACAAAATAATGGATAATAATAATAATAATAATAATTATCGATGATAATAATATATAATTAATATTTAATAAGAAATGATTGATAATAATAATAATAATAGAGATAATAATATTAAATAATGTAATAAATTAAAATATATGATATAATAATATAGTAATTCTAATAATAAATATGAATAATTAAATAAATTTGAATAATAATAAATACAATACAAATTAAATAATACATTGCAATTAACAACAACTTAAAATAATAATAATTTGAATATAATAATAATATAATAATATTCATGATTGTAAGAATTGCGAAATAAACAAGTATAAAACAACTAAATTGAATACTTTAGGTATTAGGTATATTTACAATATTAATAATATTTTAATCGCTCACTGAAATAAATAATTCAATAATTACACGGAAACAACAGACTTATATGCCACAGATTATAGATAATAAATAATGAGATTAAGTGAATAGCCACCTAAATCGAATAATTAATAATGGAGAAAATAATTGAAATAATAATAACGAACTGTCACTGAAATAAGCAACTCAGGTAGAAGTGGTAACATAATAAGTTTCGTGAGCATTAATATAATGCAGCACAATAATAGTTGATAATAATAATAATAATGAATGAATAATAATAAATGAACGAATAATAATAATAAATGAATGAATATCAATAAATTATAATACTCTTTACTGATCTCTAATGAATAATGAATAATATATAATTAAGAATAATAATGATAATAATTATAATGATTAGAATAAATAAATGAGAATAAAAATAACGAATAATATGAACTCGAGACCATACAACTCAATCATCTCTAATAATTCAAATTTACTTGAAAGTTAAAGGAATTTAATATTGGAATTTGTGATTTATATAGAGTTAAGATATTAAAAGATAAATTCAATAATACTATACGAATAATGAATAATTTAGTATCGCGCGCGCCTTGGTGAAATTTAGATAATAATTGTATGAGTAATATTAGTGCAATAATGGCCGCAAACTGAGATGATCGTATAATGAAAATATTCAGGATGGCTACCATGATAAATCGTTATCATAAATATACATTATCATGTAAATGAGATGAATTATATTCTTGATGGAATTGTGCATTGCTACGGGAATAGTCTAATAATTCTTTTAATTTCATTATTTATTTTTACTAAAAAAATATTATTTAAAGAATAAAGAGGATGAATAATAATTTAATAATTATATAATTAATATAAAAGAAGGAAATAAATAAAAGACAAAATATATAACTATTGAAGCAGTATTAGTGTCACAACGACCTGTGCACAACAAGATAACATCAATGCATAACGCATTAATTTTATGAGAGAGTTAGAATTAACTAAAATAATTAGTTCACTCATAAGATATGTTATTACAGAATGTAAATTATATATCTACAGCTCCGAAGGTTATATAGATGGATCTCAATATCATACTGATTCGAGATAGAACAATAATAATAAGTGAATGCAATCACATGTGCTATATCTTACTCGGCTACCTAAGTATCATCGTAAAAATTTACTCATCTCCATGGCAGAGTTGATTGTGTTAGCACCTATCTATTGAAATTTACATGGTAGTGACAGTAGCGAAAAAATTATATCTAACCGTATAATTAGACAAAGATGTAATACAGATTAAATGGTATGTATATGAAGCGGAAATTCAGCAGATAAAACAGAGCAATTTTGCTGAAGCAGTGACAATAATATGTAGTGGGAGTTTTTTTATGACCCCTATTTTGATTTGATGGGCGCATCACATATACTACTGCTCAGAGTTCTTTATAATGACATGCTATAGTGCCTTGTGTTAAGTGGATAGTAGTATATCGTGCCATAAGATACCGTTAGGTTAGTCTATCTATAGCGTGTGCTTGTCTGTGATATGTCATACTATTCTTTCTCGTGATATGGAAGTCGCCAGAGTCTACTTTGACATTCTACGCGTCTTAGATGAATATACGTAACACTGTTTTATACCTCTTTTTAATGATACGTGCTCATGTAAGTTATGAGGAGTGCTAACTCCGCATCTGTGTGTATGGTCACTTTATTGATTGTGTAAGGACTCTGTAATGCGACTCTTAGTAATTTTTTCTGGTGATGGGCCTGCGCGTGTCAAGGTATTTCATGTCAGGGAGAAGAGAAAGCATCTCTCTCGGTATTTTCTCAAACAGCTCGCCAATCAATACCATTAGAGGATGCTTCTTGCATTATATAAATTTTAGTGGTTTGTAGGTTTCCTCCTAACCATTTTAGCCATTTTTAAAACGTATCAAGTGCGCAGGCCTCTAAGTGTCTTCTTTCTCGCCGAATTGTGTCATAACAGTCTTTTGATACTCTTAGTTACTAGTTTGAATAATGCTCTCTCTGAATATTTTACTAAACTTGCGCACAATTGTATTAAATTTTCTTAATGTACAGTGTGGGTTTTCGTTGTGATTTGAGCAAGTTTGTTGTCTGCAAACGTTTCGTTCACGCTCCCAATTGGCAGTGAATGATATGTCGACTGTGATTCTTCACAATCTGTCATTTATCTCACTTACCTATGCATCGGCCAATTCTAATCTCAGGTCATCTGCTAGGAAGAACACGAAATACGTATACGTACCAATGTAATTGAACCATATCACTGTTGGTAGTTGATTCAATCTCTCGAGAAAAAATTACTTACAAATATTCAATGTATGGAACATGCGTGACATGTTAGCTCTCCTCAGAGAGAATTTTTGCGATAATTCGCTATGTAAGATGTGGCGTCCAGGGTTTAAAGTCTCCTTATTATGATCAAGATTCACGATTTTACTCTTATTATTGTGCTGAATTTTAGTCAATTAAATTTTTCATTTATCTTTCTGTGTTGCTATTAATACTCTTGTGAATGTCATGAAAAGTGAAAGTTTACAATATAAAGGATATTATTGCATTATGTGTTAAATTTCGTTAAATGAACTTAAAAAGCGAATAATCAGAGTGTAATCTGGGAGGATTGGCCATTTGTGGGGGGGGAAGTAGTAGATTGTAAAGTTATGGTAGCGGGGATGGGTTTTGAGTAGGGACAAATAGTGTTATAAGAGTCAGACATTTTGATCCTGCGTTGACTGGTGTAAGCTACTCAAAACGAGAGAATGATTTTGAGCACCCATTCTTATCCGAATTGCCCCGAGAGGGTGAAGCGCATTATCTGTATGTGTTATCCTGTTCTATGTTATTGTATTGTTATAGGTGTCATTTGTTCACTTGTGACTGTTGTTTTAATTATGATGTATATAGATTGATTTAGTTTATTTAGAGTAGAGTGTTTATTGCTGGTAAATATACTATATATATATAACACATTGTTATTTGTGTTTCTTGTTGTTTGAATGGCTATGTGTGTTAAATGCAAGTCTGTGTGTCTTTGTATAATTAGATTACTATATTTCTTCATAAGTAGGTGCCGATATGGTTATTTGCCCCGCTTTTGAAATTCCTGACTGTCTAGTATATGGTCTCGAGCGCCATTGTTGTTTTCAGATATATCTCGTATGACTTTGTATATACGCTGTTCTTAAAATATAAAATATCACACTCAATATACTATTAATAGCCTACATAGCTGTAAACCTATCGTAGTACGGCACTATGGTTCGAAATTTTACTATCATCTGTCTGGAATGGTCTTGGTGATCTCAAGATGTTTGCCGCGTCAACGTTTATAAACATTCAAATAAATAAAAAATAAAAAAAAAAAAACATAATAAAAAATTCTCAAAAACTACAATAGCACAGCGAAAAAAGGAATAACATGTTGTAATCCTGAGTAGTATAAATTATCACCATAAGAAAAATGTTAAATAGATATAATTATAAATATAATAAAATAAAATAAAAATATTGTTTAAATAATATAATTATAGTAAGTATATATAATGTATATAGTAAAGGGCCTATTATATAGTCAAGACCTTTATGGTGAGTGTTCTCGATAAAATAATATAGACTATTTCTATTTTAAAATTTGCGCTTATAATACGGCCACACTAGGGCTCGAGACCTCTGAATCGTGATATAGAGGAATACATATTAAGTAGGATATATTAAGGAACATTCGTCTTCTTATCACGAGTACCCCGTAGGGATGGGGGCTGGGAAAACCCCGCGACCCCAAATACTCCAAAGTAAGCGGGGGTCCTGAGTAGAACACTCCCGGTAAGGGGGTTGAGGTAATTTGAAGTCCACCCTAGAGTTTACAGAGTCCTCATATTTTATTTCTACGGGACAGTCCCTGTTTTTTCAATAAAATCCAACTGTCCTCCGTTGATTTGTATACCTTGAGTCCTCGTTTTTAAAGTTACATAATGTCCGATTTGAAAACAGTATGAAAAATGAATCCCATAAATTTTTATATTAAGCTTTATTGTTACAATACTTTACGTTGTAAACAGGATATCTTTGATTATAGCATGCTATCAAGCTAGACATATAGTGACTGAGGGCATTGTAATACGCTATTTATATGATGTAATTAAAAGGCTGGATAAACTTGAGAGAAAGAATTCTAATGTTCTGAGATATGACTAGTATTAGGTAGTTGTCGGTCGTTGTGTAGTGTGTGTTATGGTACGTGGAATAAGCGAAACGGTGGACGAAACATGGTCAAAAAAATAACAGTTTCGTGATCGCTCGTCTGGGATCGATGTAGGTGTATGGTTAGAGATGTTTAGAGTGTGATGTTGTCTGTGCTATGGTTAGTAGTGTGTGGTGTCGTGTAGGATAGTAGTTGTGATGTATGGTATTATGATGTGTTAATCATATATAGCAATTTTATACCCTTTTTCAAAAATATCTCAAAAACACTATTATATATATATAGTATTATATATATATTATATCATATAGATGATAAATATATATATATATAATATATATATATGATAAATATAGTAGTATATATATAATATTAATATATATAATATTTAATGTGTTATAAGACGAGCTCTCCTGGACTTTTAGTTATTATTCAATATATATATTAAATTAATATAATTTGATATTATCTTTGGATTCGTAATAATACATAGTAACAGCGGAATGTAAAACTATTTGATTATAAAATTACTAAGCTCATAAGAGTGAGTGAGAAATTGACTTCAAACCATAAGTAAGTGCGCTCTTTAAAATTTACGGTAATAACACTAGCCCTCTCTACACCTAATTAGTCCTGTATCTCGTTGACACGCATGGTCTACTGTCGATGACCTCTACATATGTTACCATTTATTCTACAAATTGTAATTGAAATAAGTGAATTTATATTAAATATGAGTATACTCGTTACAAATAATAATCTCAGTCATAATTATTGATAATCCAATTATTATTGCTTGTTATCAAATTTGATTTATTTTATATGAAATTTTATTATGAAAATTCGTATGATTTGGATAAGTTAAATATTTGACAATATTTATAAGTTATACTTTAATTGTATATATATATGATTTTAATAAATATATATGTAGATCATTTCCTATAACTCACGTGAGATAGTACTTGGATAAAAATGAACAATTGTATTATATATTTTGTGACTATATTGGTAGAAAAAGCATTATCGTCCGTATTCAACAGTTAAATGTATGAATTTTTTTGACTCAGAAGTCACATAAGACGAAATTAGAAAGAGTTTTCAAAAGTAGGAGAAAAAAAATCCTTTAACTAGTCCTGTATTTCTTTTAGCAAGTTTACACCCTCACGTATTTGTGTTATGTTTATAAATATTAATCCATTGTTCTGCCATAAGTATATGAAAAAGAAAATAAGATAATATAAATGAAATAAGCTCTATAAGTACATAAATATTAGAATCTAATATAGATTAATAATAATTGAATTAATATATATATAATAATATGAAATGATAAATGAATTAATAAATATAATAATTTAAAGAATAAATAAGTAATAATAATGATCGCGAATATTATAAAAAAAAAAAGCGGTGAAAATGTATCAACAAACTATGCCCGTGGGAGGGAACTTTTTTAAAAATAAAAATAATTAAACGCCAACGAATGCAGTAAGTTACTTGAATAAGAATGTCTATAGGGACGGATGTAGTGAGAGCTCATACAGATAACTTCTGGCGGCATGCCACCGTCTTCATGACGCGTATAGGGTGAGAAGATGAAGGAGGGGGTGAGCCATTCCGCTAGGTAAAGTAAAACGTTACATTTTTTCCCTACTCTGCTCTACTTGCTCTCTCTCTCTGCTCTCTCTCAGTCTCTCATGCATCTCATACCTCTCTCTATGGATATTTAATATATATTATATTAATAGATATATATACATAATATTATATATATATATGATATATTATATATATATATATATATTTGAGCAAATTATAGCATGACAGTAATAATGGTTATAATTCTATGAGTAGTATTCTAGCTCCGATCTCCGTTCCACTCAGATAGCACACTTCACACAAGTCACCTTTTGTGGCTATATCAATTTTTGTGAGAATAATAATAAATTTTTATGGCTATAATGATGTTTATGAACTACTTGGACTTTGGTTGTCATATCTTGTGACCAAAATTGTACCAATAAATAGCCAACTGTAAATGAATAATGAATTCTTATTATAAGCTGAAGTTCACGTAGTATTACGTGGACGAAGTCTACGGCTTATAAATCACTACTGTTTATGGTTATAGTTATGATAATTTTGAATTTGATTTTAGTTTTTTATGATTTATGATTTTTATTTATTCTATTTATTTTATTTAAATATATGTATATAATATATATATGAAAATGATACTCTCTGATTCAGGTTACTCTATAGTCCATATGTGACATCTCATTGAGATCTCTCATTGGTGATGGATGTTGTGGCTCATGAGACATTGCTGACCTCCTTGATGTATGTCTACTCGAGAATCCAGGTACGGCTATTTTTTTATATTAGTTGAGTGTTGTTTCCCAGAGACAAATGAAAGCTTACGAGCCTTTAATATATTCACTCAGAGCGCACAGAGGAGGGCATTGAGAATCCGGAGGGGGTGATAGGACCTATTAGAGGTGGCCGGAAGAAGTTCCACCTATTAGATATGCCGAAACGGCGTAATTAAGATAATGGTTCGCTCGCCTACGTCGGATCATGAATGGCATGGTTGAGAGACACTGGGAACGTGATGCGATTCGGATACATGCTGAACGAAGAGAGCATTTGCTGATAGAATGATGTGAACAGCTCTTTGACGGAATGCATGCACAGCGAGAAGATTGTACAAACTATCCAATCTGATTTAGGTGACAAATGTACCTAGATGCGATCGAGAGGACGAGAGACATGGTAATGCTGCCGAGTGCATGTGGTCATGGTGATTTCCCACTCGGCAGGTGTCGCTTTAGAGTTGTTAGAGAGCGTATGTTTTGCCCAAAAGACGATATATTAAAATGAAGTAAGGCCTCTATGATTGAGAACGACCGGTGCACCGCATATGAGCGTACTTGTCGCTCATGTAACCAACAGTTCGTTGGGCCAAGTCAAGACCAGAGATGTATCAGTCACTGTACAACACAAAGTGAGAACTGATATAACAGATGGAGAGTACAATATCTCTGTTTCTATCCAAGGTATGAAACACGGTGTGTGTGTGGGGCAAAACATGTTTCGAATGAAGTGGCATCCGACACTTCCACAAATATTCATGCAAGGGATAGTATTGTGCCTATCTGTCGGTGGACTGGTCGACCCCAACGACATGTACGACGGTGAACCACATCAGAGCAGAAAATAGCGATTACCAACTCGACGATGGAGCAACTTGAGAGGCGGCCAGGTGATCATTAGAACATCGGCGTTGTTGAGGGGGAGAGGGTGTGTGTGAAAAGTCTGTGAGCGTGTGGGTGAGAGACTCAACATGAATAGGGTGGTTGTTTGCGCTGAGGGTGGATGCCCATCAAGTGATCATACTCCTGTGCGCTTCTGCATATGGGGCAATCTCCGTCCAGCATTCTGAAAAGTAGCATGCGCGTGAGAGTTACAGATTGGTAAAAAATATTGAAGTATTCTGTGATATAAGAGGGAATTGTTACCAACGGAAGAAGATAGAGTAGCGTGATCCTGGTGTGTGACACATAAGGAGCGTGTGAAACGAATTATTTCTGATTGAACACTGCAGTTTATGTGGTAGTGTGAAGGCGAAATACAATGGTGATATGTGCCTGTTGGTAACAGACCCTCGGAAAGAGTCAATTCTGTGATGGCTGTATCTAGTCACCACCATGGCAGGGGTTGTCACAAAACTTGATTCTTGGAAGTGGTTGCGTCCGAACGCTACTGTGTGGCTGGGTCCAGTTGTTTATTGGTAGCGCCTACTGGTCCCGAGGGGGTGAGGTACAGGAGAAACAAGGGCTATCTTTCGCGTAATTCACTCCTTGGCCATAGCGGCAAGCCAGCCAGAGGGAAATGTAACGAATGATGTGTACAAAATGCGACGACAGACAGGCAGGGAGGTGGTATTGAAGATTTCACAATCTGCAGGAAGTACAGAAGTATATGAATAAGGGTGGTATGTGAGCAATACATAGTACCGTCCAAGTATGAATATTTTGATGGCAATTTGTCTGTTTATTTGTACGGAATGGTATTAATCTGAGTGAGTGTGGAAGAATTTAACCCAGTATGAGATATTGTTTGCTATAGTGTGCTGTTTTGCAGTGAAACAGCGGCCCGCCCCGTCCACAGCGATTTGCATACTATACATATATATAAAAACTTAACTTTATAATGATAGTGAGAAAAGATAGCGTCCTTCCGGTCACTTGGAATGATACAAAAAACTGGCGGGTCCTAGAAGACAGATCACCAAAAGTGTAGCAGTGAATGAATCTTTCACTGTGACGATGATGCATACCAATAAGTGTCAACAAGTTCACGTGACAAATGCATAAATTAGAGAAAGTAGAACATAATTGTTGTTAGAGACCTCTGCCGTGATTGAAAGAAGCCCCTTTGAGGATCAACAGGAGTGGGTATCGATGTTGATAAAAGGTTGAACGTAGAAAATGGAGCCGCACCACTGACCATAAAAAGGAGAGCGATGGAAGGCAAGCGGGGGCTAGTAGCGGCAGATTCGCTTCTGAAAGCGACACTGAAGAATATGCCCAGTTCTCGGTTGTGCTGGAGAAACTCAAGAAATTAAGCGTATACAAGTTATGGGGCGACACAACAAAATGTGCCTCCGCAGAGAAGACACGGTGCTGAGTTTAATCTTGGTCAGACACAATTATCCATAAACAGGAGTTCAGTGCGGCGTTATCTAAAGTGTGCGAGTACAGATCACGCGTGATGGCTGAAAAGCGCATGACAAAGAATTGGGAGAGCGATCATTTTGTCACATTGTATCAGATATCTGTTAAACGGAGAGAAGGTGTAGTGATGATATTGTGCAGTGCAGAAGAATACCATTCTCATCTCATGCATCTGTAGAAGAAGGTAAATCTCATATTTTCAACTACTGAACAATCTCTCGTAAGTACAGATACCACGAGGATCCGCAGGATATATTAATCTCGTCAGATGCGGTGCATAACAATGGAAGAGTTGGATGATGGGCAATTTTGGAATATGAAAAATGGGAAGGGTCAGGATGTGATGGCTGCCGGTGGAGACAATTGCGATGTGAGGAGGTCATGCGATGGATGTTGAAAATGTTAATGAGTTCTGGAGAGTGGAGAGAGTAGCCTGCGGAGGGGCAGGGCCGATAAGTAGGCCGGGTTCAAAAAGGAGATGAGGGCGAGCTGTTCCATTATTAGGTATCTGCTTGCGGATTGCCGCAATGCCATAGTATATGAAAGAATTGGAGAAAGGCTCAGGACGGAGTCGAGGAAAAGCTGAAAGAAGCACAGTATGGATTCAGGCCCGGGCGAGGAACGGGTACCGCGGATCTGATATTTTCTCTGAAGATGAGGATAGAGAAGAGCTGGGAGTGGGATAGGGAAATGTATATGGCTTTTGGGTAGAGAAGGCATTTGACATTGTACCTAGGGTAAAACTTTGGCAGACACTCAGGATCGTTACTACCAGATAGAAACCAAGTTGATTAGAGTGAAAGGGGTTTACACAGTAAGTGAAAGTGCCGTCAGGACAGCGCGTATGGATAGGACGAGCGTGCGTTGGACGGAAACGTGTTAGACAGGGAGGCAGTGTTGTGCACCATGTGTCATCCTGTATATGGACAAGGTATGCGAGAGATGGGGTAGAGGAGGAGGGAGATTGTGTAAGGCATATGCGGACGATTATTGCTCTGGTTTGCAGAACAGGGAGGACGTTACAGAGAGTGTGATCGAGATGCGGAGAGTGCTGCGACGGAGGGGTGAAGATGATATGAGAAAGACTGATAGTGATGAAGTAGCTAGGGGGAGAGGAACTTAAACATAGAGAATCTGGGGAAAGAATAAAAGATGCGAGGAACTTTAAGTATGTGGGAGTTACGGTAAACAGCAGGGGAATGATGGAGGGAAATAGAGGAAAAAATAATGAACTACTCTAGAGGAGTGTCAGTTGTATCCCTTGCGAGACAAACAACATGGAGAGACAGGGTTAAACATATCTATACACGTTCGAGACCGGTACTTTTATTGGTCGGAGTCGGGGACACTATACAACCAGAACAAGGACAGTAGATCGTGCGGCGGAGCCATGAGGGTGTGAGGTGTGATAGTAGGGTTTTACCAGAAGAGAGAGAATAAGGAATACTGAGATAAGAGAGAGTTGGGGTCGAGGCGGTGGAGGATTTGATCGACAGCAACTGAACTGAGATGGTATGGACACTCAGAAGGATGGATGAAGATAGATACCCGGCCAGATTTAATGCATGGCAGCCTGCAGGTAGAAGACCGGCGGAACGACCAAGGAAAAGATGGAAGGGTGGAGTGGCGGCGGCTGTGACGAGTCGAGGGACGCTGGATCAGTTGATCGAGGATCGAATGTGTCAGGATGGGGTTCGGTGGAGACGCCTGGCAAACGAACAGGGGATGACCCTACACGGAGGCGCTTCGTGAGAATATTATATATAATATATATATAATAATATAATATATATATATATATTATATATATATATAGATATATATATATATATATATATATATATATAATGATTAATATGTTTTAGTGAATAAAATCAAAGCTAAATTTTTATTAACCTTTTGATACTAGTAGAACATTGAAAGTGCATGGAAAATGATGGCCCTCAAAGCTAGAGGAAATGTGTTTGCAATAAAGGACCTTGAGAAGAATACCCATATAGAAAAAACATTTAAGGAATCATTGTGTTCGTGGGCAACATATGTTCTCCAGCTTTAGAGTCAGTCATGGGAGGAAGAAACAGATATTACACAACAGTGAAATATGAAAAACATAAAACTGCTTTGCGTGCCAGTGCATCTAAGTTCAACACTCACACCGTTTTTCAGAAATAACACTTTGTTACCAAAGATTTTAAAGTGCAGGGTTGAATGTGTATTTGTATCACTTAGTGCAACAGATCCAATCTTGTCAAATCTGATGGACTGCTCTTCAAAAATTAATGCAAGACTGTTGTGACCCCTAAGTGTACAGTGCCCGTACAAAAGCGGAGGCAATTGTATTAAATGTCTTTACTCCAATAACTATATCGAACTGCAGACCTGATATCGGAGAAGCCAATTTTATTTCGTTTATGACCGACGCTTCAAATTGCACGAAGCGACATAAAAAAAATATTCCCAACTTGAATATTTGTTCAAAGTTTTTTAAGGGATTGCAGATGAAACTTTTTAGAAGTAAAATCATTGCCCTCGGAAACATCTAAACACAATCTCTGCATTTTTAATTGAATGCTTAAAAAATGATGA